>PVJI01015806.1:0-39712 GCA_004026765.1 Micronycteris hirsuta
TACTCTTCTTTGGTCTTGTTGGTTGTTTCAAGGCTTGTTCTTTGCCTGATCTGAACTTGAAGCAGCAGTTTCAGGTGGTAAAGTCTGTTCTGTTACACTTCATACTAGAGATAAAAAAAATGAAGACATTAAGTACAATTTCCATAAAAGAATCTGGGACAGACGGTGCAGAGAGAGACAAACTCATTAACTTAGAATCGTTGGTCAAACAAGTAGTACAGGGAACTTGGAAGCATATTCATTTGACGTTATGTGAGCAATCTCTCACGTGCTAGTGGATGCCTCCTTTAGCATCACGTGCTCGAAACCAGAAATTTTAGTCCTTGTTAACATCCTCTTCAAGCTCTAAGTTACACAGTATAATATTGAGATTTAGTACAAGATTTTTATAAACAGCTAGCACTGTGTTAAATATTGAGGAAAATATAAAAGAAATTCATGCCATTAGGGAAGTTTACACGCTTGCTGAGAAAAAGCAGAATATGGGACAAAATGTCAAAAATTAATTTGCTCAACTAATAACTGGGCACCTACTATGTCACATACTAGAAATACTGTGTGTGTATTGTTTAATCACCACTGTATGGACATCGAAGCAACATGGTGAGCAAAGTCAAAGAAAGCTTTTAATAGTCTCAGGGCCAGTGGTGCAATGGATAACGCGTCTGACTACAAAAGAAGGCTTTTAATAAAAGGTAGAATTTGGGGTTAATTTGGAGAAAGTCATATTTTTAAGAGAAAGAAAACAGTTGAGTATTTTAGGCATTAAATATCACATAAGCCAAGGCCGAATACGCCACTAAATTCTAAGTTCCCCGAGAGCAGGGACCATTCCCGTGTTTTCTACGCCCAGCCTTCAGGGCGGTCGACTGCATGAATGACTGTGTAACAAGTGAGGCTTGTTGCTGCAGAGGAATCAATCAATAGGCCAGTCTGGCTAGAACAGAGGGCTGGGTTCAGGTGACATGGGATATGGGCTGTGACAGGTGTAGTGCAGCCAGATTATGAAGCCTTTCACCTTGATGTAACAGGAAATACAGTATTAGTTCTTGATATAAGAGTATTAAGTCTTAAATCCTTTGGGAGATGACTTAGTGAAGGAAACAGAAATGTCATTGTGCTCTTCCCATAAATAGATGAGAAACGTCTATAGAATAGAAACAATTAAGATGAGATAAAATGGAAAGAGAAATGAAATAGATGTCTAAATAAAACTACAGAATTGTGTCTTGTATTAGCTATAAAAATTATTTTACATGGACTCAAATGTTAACTAAAATGATTTATCTGGGGAGAAGAAAAAGAAAGATTTGGTTTTAGATATACGGAAAGATGAACGGAATATTTGGAAAACATCACAAATAAAAACTGTAAGGAGAGAGGTCAAGAGGTGGTAAACTAGCTTAAACTAGCAGAGCTCAATTCTAATCACTGACACTTACTAGTAAAATTCCAGGAACAAGTTAAATTATTTAATCTAAGTTTCAGTTTCTCATGTGCAAAATGAAAACTGGCTAACAGCTGATTTGTGGCCTTTCCCTCTTATCTGTATCCTGCTGATTTTAGTGTATGTGCTACCAAGCGATCACTGTGGCCATTTTTTTGGGTGACTGTATCTAACGTTCCATGTTACATTGTTACTTCAAATATTACATTTGTCCTGGCCACATTTTATTTAAATCATTCTCCTACTACACAGACTAGCTACTTCTTATTCTTCAAGGTAGGGTTCTCTAGTCACTTGGGAAGCTTTAAGTATACCTAATGGCCAGTTCCCAAAGAAAGAGTAATTCAACTGGTCTGAAGTAAGGTTACTTCCATAATGATGGATTCTTCCCTCTCCACTTCCACACCCAATGTTGCAAATCTTAACAATATTCTTTAAGGGTCTTTTATATTCATCTTTTGTCCTAAACAAAATCATGTTAGTAAGGTGTCTATCACATCTGTTAACTTCCAGGGTCAATCCCTTCCATGTTCTATCAAATAACAGTGCCAGACTGATCTAAAACTCCAATTTCATCTCCTCTCGTCTAAAATCCTCAGTGACTTTTCCAGCACTCTAGATAGGGATTTTTTTTCTTTTTAATTTGTATTATTATGCCTTCATTGGTTGATTCTTATGTGCCCTGACTAGGGAATCGAACCTACAACATTGGCATATCAGGATGATGTCCTAACCGACTGAGCTACTCGGCCAGGGTAGACGGTAAATCCTTAATTCTGGCTGCATATCCAACCCAACCACCATCTGGGTAACTTTAAAAAAAAAAAAAAAAAAATTCAAAGCCTGAACCCCACTCTGACATTGTAATGTAACTTCACTAAGGTTACGTCCCAGGAGTTGGTATATGTTCTTTATTCCCCTACCCCAAGGTGTCCCCAACTTGCAACCAGGGTTTAAGAACCACCACTCAAGGTGTCTCTCTCCTACTGGGTTGGCCAGAAAGTGTGTATGGTTTTTTCCGCACAAAATAAAACACACATTTTTCATTTTCTCCAATAACTTTATTTATGTGGATATTTTGAGTATGTCAGCTATCTCTTGCTATTGGCTCCTAGTGGGTAGAGGCCAGGGGTGCTGCTAAACATCTTCTAATGCAAGACAGCCCCACAGCAAGGAATTATTTGGCTGGTGTCAACAGTACCAAGAAATGTCACAAACCACTTTTGACACATTCGATCAGTCACAGCACCTTCTCCACATACTGCACAAATCTTTTTCTACTTTTCAGTTGCATTTTTACCTTTCTTGAAATAAAAAATATGCGGAAAATGTTGCAGATTTTCTTGCATCTTCAATATTAAAATGGCTGCACAAAAAAAATCACCAATTTTGGTAAGTTTTTTAAAATGCATGCTGATATGACAGCTGTCACAATACAATCTTAACCGAATTGTTCTGAATGAAGTTAAAGACAACTAAGCATTACTAGAGCCACTGTACTGGAAAAAATAAATGAACTTTTTGGCCAACCCAATATAAAGACTTAATCACCCAATCAAGAAACCACCTCTTCTTTTAAAAAATACAGACTTGGAACACTGGTTTAACCTTAAAAGCTTAGGTCTATTTATGAACCCAACGACCTCAGAACTGCTATCTGATGATACTGATGAGAATTTCAAACTACTAACGAGGTTGTGATGTACTGAGACAAAGAATCAAGAAAAACAACTTATCTTGAAAAACCTGAACTGAGTTAACCCAGTCTAAGGTGTTGTACACAACACTATGTTAAGAACCGCCAGGTTTGTCACTTAGTAACACATAAACAAGACACTTCCGGAATCTAAAACTCGAAGTACTGCGGGGCCAGTCTTGGGCATTAGGATCTATCAAAGTTCAAACCAACCCACCAACCGTCATGAATAACCGAGAGTGGCTAAATTTCATTTCATTAGTATCTTCCCAGCTATGAGATTTCCATGGTTAACTTTGGCTTTTCAGTCAAATTAACACTTAATAAAACACTATAAAGATATCGGTTGGGTATTTGCATAAAATTGGCTATCCACTCATGCCAAGATTACTAACATTCATGGATGGTATGAACAACAACTTCTGTCTTAGCCCTCTGAACATCAGAGCATCAGTTCCACCTCTCCAAATGCCAGGCACTTAAGTCGCGTGATTTACAGAGCACCAATCAAAAAACTAAGGAACAATTTAAATGTGGGTCCCTCTCCCTGACTGCTAAGTAATCAACTCCTTTCTCCTTTGCTCCATATGTAAACTGTATCACCATTAGTAAATTACCAACTACTATGTCATGTTGTTTCAGAAGTTAAAGCTAATTCCTTTTCTTGAACTGAAAAGCCAAATAGTTAATCCCTATTTCACCTGTCTTAAATTTATCATCACCTGTTTTGTTATTTACTAGCTCTTTCAGTTCGCTGCTTTACCTGAAAAGCCTAGCAGAAGCCAAGCACAGTGGGCACCAAATTAATACATGTTGAACTAAAACAACTTACGTGATCTCAGTAATCAATCTAAAATGTATCACATAACCCAGTTTACCATTTTCACAAATTATCCTCAAAGTTTGCACAAGCACATACTTGGGGAGAATGTTAATGAAAGTCTACAAAAGTCTCCCACCAACTAACCCACTTTTTTCAGATACCTTCTTCCTTTGAGAAGAGCAAAGACCCAAATAGGCAGCACAGGAATGGAAAGGTTCTCTATTGTTGACTTTTTATGAATAATATTCTTGCTTTTAACTTTATAGTTCACATTTCTTGGTGCATTAACTCAAGTTAAAGTATAGTACATTTTGCTATAATCTGCATAACTGAAGTGCTTAACAGGTTTTAATTCACTTTTACTGTAGCATCTAAGGAAAGTAATTAACCAGCTTCAAACAACTTTCGTCATCATCATGCTGAATGGAAGTATTAGAAAATCTAATTGCTCCAACTATCTTTTTGTGCATGCTTAATAATAAGTATGCTGGATTGTTAGGTACCTTGCCAGCTACTAAGTTATTAGAAATTATATATCCATCTATCATTTAACTACTTCTACATACACTAATACTTTGAAACAGGACAAATGCCAGTGTGGGAAAAGCTGAAGAAATGCGTCAGACACAAAATTAGGTAACAGTGTAGATCAGAACTGTCCAAAAGAAATACAGGACAAGTCATATATGTAATTTAAAGATTTATAGCAATCATATTGAAGTTGAAGCAAGTAAAACTATTCAGGTGGAATTAATTGTGTATCTTATTTAAGCAAATATATACAAAATGTTATTTTCCACATGTAATCAATCTAAAAAAATTAGTTTTACATTCCTTGAAATCTGACATTTATTTTACAATTACAGCACATTTCAATTCAGAATTGTGCACAGTTCGAGTGATAAATGGCCAGACAAGGCTAGTAGCCACCACACTGCTCAGAGCAAGCACAGACTGGTAAGAGAGAAAGGCACTGACATGCACAATAAAACAATACTAAGTATAAGGCCCTTAGGCAAAGACCTCCACTGAAAAAAGAAGGCCGGCAAGACCTAACAAACTTGACCACAGCAAGAGTCTGTACTTACATCTGAGAAGCAGAAGTACCTTTTCTAGCTGACTGTGTACTGGCTGTAGCTGCAAACCCGTGGATAGCCCACATGTTCAATGTGAAAAACTGCTGATCAGTTTACTTTCAACTACACACTAATGTTTTACCTCAGAATAAAAGGACATATTCTATATAAAAATGCTCCAAAAATGAAATTACCATTCAATACTTCTGAACAGAATACTGCCTACAGAATTAACATACTCAGTTTAGTACCCATAATGAAAAATGAAGTATAATGGAATTCCTCAGGCTTGGCAGTATAAACTAAAAAAAAATAAAATAAAAAAATAAAGTTTTGTATTGATCTGTTTTTTAACTAGGTAGTCACACATTCAAGTGGAAAACATTCTAGTATCAAGACAAAGAAATTTGTAAAGCTCCTGATTTGGCAGAAAGGATTTAAAAACAAGAAATGATCGGATTCAAGAAAACAAGTCATTCATACCACAGCAGTTTCACCACTGCAGACAGTCCAGCGACTAAGTCTTTAAAAATACAGTTATAATTCTAGCTGTAATTATTATGAAAAAAATCCTACAAGTATTATAGCTCTCCGGAAGACAATTTGGGTCAAAACTCTCCAAGTAATTTCCTTGCTTTTTGAAAAGACAGAGCTAAAAAGGCAAATCAATTCTTTGTGTTTAACAAGATCACAAGATTTAAAATTTTTTTTTTGTAATACAGCTCCAAAATTCAACTCCTTAAAAATCTATCCAAACTCACTTGACCATTTCAACTGCCTTGCCTCTCACAATGTGAATAAACTTAATGCCACAGAACTGTACATTTTTAAAAAAGATTAAAATGGTTATTGTATGTACATTTTATAATTTAAAATATTTTAAAAAAATGTTGGATGGCTCGCAGTGTGTCTTTAGGTAGAACAAGAGGAAAACAGGTGTAGAATAAAACATGACTGCATGTCAGTTTTCACACTCATTTTTGATTTGCTAGGATTTACTAGAATTTTCAACCACATTCTAAAGGTCATACTTGTTAAGCCAAAACTTATTTACAAAAAAAGAAAACCTATCTTCCATGTCTCAAATACTTTACTTTTCAACTCAGCTGCTATAAATACTCATCTCCATGGTAAACATCCAGAGCAGCTGCAAATCACTACCATCTCTTTTATTTCCACTCAAACCACTATCATCTTTTATTTCGGGCCCAGGGCTAAAAAGAAACAAGGCTGAATATTTATCCGGATTTTATGACTCAGGCATATGCCTGTTCAAGTGTATAAGCCCCCTGCTTACCCACACCAAGAATACCCTTTTCTGGTTAGTATCAAAAGGACACCAAGTTATATTGCCCCTCAATGTAGTATTGAAAATGCTGGCCTTCTAGAAACCCAAAAATGAAAATTACTCAGCGTTTGATCTAGAATAACTAATATGAGGTGAGATGTAATTTAGTACCTATCTTATAGACCGGTAGCTCTGGAAGAGAGCTGCCAGTTCACACCGTCTTAATAAAAAGCTAAGTCTCTCAAAGGAAACAGATTTAACTACCAGTGTCTTCGAGCGTTCTCCCTTCCCCTCCACCCTGTTTCCCAACGGTTTAAAGAGGACTACATTCTTTCACTCATTTTAGGTGCAAAGCAAGGGAACTGCCTGGCACAACAATGTTCCGATTTTTGTGTTTGCAGATTGGGATGCTGTTTTAGGTGGCGTTCCCTGCCTCACTTCTGAGCCAAACGAGAGGAACCATCTGGATGTTTCCAAAGGAAAACCTTAAAGCAAAAGAACCGTGTCTCTAAGACTTCGTACTGGTAAAACATCGGATGGTAAAAAGCCTACAAAAGTGTCTCCGATCACAGCTCTAAAAAGCCAACTCTACAATGACGAAGCCAAGCCGTCCATTGCACAATGTGGGTCTGGCTCTTGCAACATATGAACTACAGTGGATGGTGAGAAGGACGGATTCCACTAAGCTCTCACAGAGCACGCCCTAACCTCAGGATAGAAGGGCGAGTGCCATGTGCCTAAGATAAGGGGCTGGTTCCCTTTCTCGATCAGCCGAAGGGGAGGAGAAGAGGGGAAGGTAGGGTGCAGTGGAAATAAGGATGACAACTCAGCCGCGCTACAGTGCTAAACGTGGCTGGGGAAAAGAGGTGTCTTTAGGCACTGAGGTGAAGCGGGGCCTTAGCCCATACACAAAGGAGGCGCGACTGCCGCACTGCGCTCTGGTACTCGTCAGATCCTCAAGCAGGTGACAGCCGGGATCTATAGGGTCGAGTTAGGGTAGGCCCTTTTCCTCTGCCTCCGGCTCTTCCAGCCTCACACAAAGGATCGCGCCACCACCCCCTCGCCCCGCCCGCCGGGACTTGTAGTTCCCGTTTCCCTCTCCAAACCGCACAGGAGAAAGCGGCCAGACTACAATTCCCAGCAGCCTCCGCGCCCTAGCCCCGCACCCCGCCTCCATCTTGGCTGCGGTCGGAGCCTCCATTTTCGGTCCTCTCTCCCCCTGTAGTGACTGCCACCGCCACCACGCGCGGCCACCTGGCCTTGACTTCTCGCTTCGGCTCTGCGGCCTGACGTGAGGCCTAGAGTTGAACGAGGGCCGGGTGTAAAAGCCCGAGGCAGAGATCCAGGGTGATATTTTCCCTACCCGGAGCTTTAGAAGGGCCCACTTTGACTTAGAAGTCTCTCCCGTTAATCTTGGTCTTCTCATACGCCCTTAGGCTGGCTTCTTGCTACCTACAATTGGACCCTAGGGTCGTACTCACCCCAACAGCTCAGCGCCCCCTCTCCAGCGCCGCCATAAGCAGCACGGCCCGGTACGTAGGAATAAATCTCGCTTTTCTCGCGAGAGTTGCGGGCTCCAAGCTCGTGCACAGGAAGGGGAGGGGAGCGTGTTCCTAATACGCTTGCGTACCGGGACTGAGTGACGCCCGCTAGTACGCTTCGCTTAACCAATATGGTGGCTACGTTCCACTACATTTCCGCCCCAATAAACTGGGGGAAGCAATCTCGGTATTTACTGACAGTGCTGGGACTCTCGGGACGCGGTGACAGGTGGCTTTTTGGCGTCTCTGATCTTTGCTAACCGGAATATGGTTGAAGCAGCTAGACCTGGGTAAGCCTTGAGGGCGAGTAATTTAGAGGGCATATCCAGCAATGCCATATAAAGGATTTCTCTTTTCCCAGCAATGATCCAGAAGTCCCCAAGCCCCAGTTTCTCCTCACAGCGCAAACCTTTCTTCTGTTTTCTCTTATATTAGACTGGACTTTTCATTAGTGTAGGTCATGGTTTTAACAAGGTAATCGCGAAGTCTTAGGTGACCTTTGTCGCCTAGAAACTATATTGTTTTCAACAGACGGGCAAGGCAGCATAATCATTAAAAACAAAAACAGACACCTTTAACTGACCTTTCTGGTTATCCGTAGTGTATCAAGTAATCAAAGAGGCTGAATCAGTAACCAAAAGGTTGAAATCAGAGCAAACCATCTTGAGTTCTAAGAGGAGGCGGTATCCTGCTTCTCAAGTTCAAAGATTTTCTCTCCACCTGAGTTACTATTTATCCAATCCGATACCAGCTTCAACCTGCCTCTTTGTTCTGTTCGATGCCTTCCCACGCTTGCCTAGGCACAGATATTTGTTTCACTTTCAACGCTTTCATAGCTCACTCTATTGTGATTTTTAGTTTATACTGGCTAATGATACTTTAGGACAGGGCCTGTGACCTTCACGTTTGCATCCCTGGTTCCTGACAGTGCCTGGCATAGACGTCTCTCAAAAGCTTGCCAAATGAATAGCACTGAACAACAGGGTTAGAAGTTGTTAGAAATTGAATGTTCTATTGGAGAAATACAGAATGTCAACATATCAAAGCAGCTGTTCTGTTTCCTTTGTCCAATTTTAAAAAAAGATTTTTATTTATTTTTGAAGGGGAAGGGAGAGAGGAAACATCAATGTGTGGTTGCCTGTTGAGGCCCCCCTACTGGGGACCTGGCCCCCAAACCAGGCATGTGCCCTGAATGGGAATCAAACCAAGGATCCTTTGGATTGCAGGGAGGCACTCAGTCCACTGAGCCACACCAGCCAGGGCTCCTTTGTCCAATTCTTAAACTGAGATCTCTCTTTCCCAGCCATACATCTAGTCTGAATATTCTAAGCTACTATTACAGAGAAACTACCCTGGGCTCTTGCTCTAGAAACAAGATCATGTAGAGCTGGGCTAAAAGTAGAATTCGGTCTAAGAATGTACGTTCTCAAGTATCACAGCAGTGGTAAATGTAAAAAATAATAGTCTCACTATATTCTGTACATACTATTCCCATTAATAAGAAAGAATAAAGTCTAGATTTCTACCATTACTTAGAGCTCCTGAAGACCTTCTTAAGTCATATAACCATTTCATCATCCTTGTTCTGAATGTCTCAACTTCCTTTAAATTCCCCTTAGATCCATACTTTGTATCAATTTACATTTAACAAGATGCAAATATACATAAACCCAGAAGCATACATTTTATCTTCCAATGCATAAAAAAAAGTAAAAGATGGAGTGATTTGATGTAAATCACTAGTTTAAATGATTTATTCTTTCTACAGGTACTACCCATAATTAGTGGTAGGTTTCATTTTTAGAAGGTCAGTATAATTTAAGGCAATAATTTTTTTCTAGATCAATTTTGAAGTTAAAAAAACAAAATACAGTTATCTTTTTACTTTTAAAAAATTTATTTATTTTAGAGAGAGGGGAAGGGAGGGAGAAAGAGAGGGAGAGAAACACCAATGTGAAAGAGAAACATTGGCTGTTTCTCACAAGCACCAGGACTGGAGACTGAACCTGCAATTGACACATGTGCCGTGACCAGGAATTGAACCGGCAGCCTTTTGTTATGTGGAACATCACCCAACCAACTGAGCCAAACTGATCAGGACTCTTTTTACATTCAAAACAAAACAAAACAAAACAAAACAAAACTGAAGTTAGTTAAAGCAGAAACTTTTGAATTTACTGGGAAACCATAGGGTAGTCACGGATTTGGAAAAGATAGTCTATTAAGGAATAACCATTACAACAAAAAATTGCATATATTATTTTTGGTTATTTGTCATACCTTTTCTCTGAGAAACTAAAGTCAACAATGAAACTGAAATTGTTTTTTCCCCTCTCTAATCTCAATACACACACTTCTCTGGCATCTATTTGAGAATCAAAAGTAAGCATCCTTTACACACTTACAAGGTTTTCTTGAGAAGTGATGGATGAGATTTTTGTCAGTTCCCTGTGACATGAGAAGAAATAGGTCAATGTAGAGATTTTTGAAAAATAAGGCTACATTCATTCAAGATTTTAAGGACTATTTTTATTCTGACATAATATCCTTCCTATTTAGGGAAGTTAAAGGGAATTTTGTTTATGAAATTATGGTAATAGTACATGGTAAAAGGATCCACATTCAAGATTTCAGGACAGGAAACAAAGCAAAAACTTTCAAAAGAATAATTATTTCCAAAAAATGTATATAATTAAAATTTAGTCCTACAAGCTTATATTCCAAAACTTTTTTAAAAAAAGACTATTTATTTAATTTTTAGAGAGGGGAAGAGGGGGAGAAAGAGAGGGAGAGAAACATCAATGTGTGGTTGCCCTTTGAGGGTCCCCTACTGGGGACATGGCCTGCAGCCCAGGCATGTGCCCTGATTGGGAATCAAACCAGTGACCCTTTGGTTCACAGGCCAATGCTCAATCCACTGAGCCACACCAGCCAGGGTGATACTCCAAAACTTCTTATTCATTAACAAGCCTCCAAACAGTTAAAATATATTATATAAATAAATAATGATTATGTAATAAAATATTCAAATTTAAATAAAAATGCAAAAGATTTATATAATGCTTCCCTATAAAAATGTCAACAGTGCATTTAATGTTAGAATTAGTTGGACGTGCTAAGCTGCTGCGGTAAAAGTGACCACCATAAGATTTTGGCTCTGGGAATCAGCCAAAGGGAAGGGCGAAGCAAAAGAATTTTTTTTTTTTAAGATTTTATTTATTTATTTTTAGACAGAAGGGAAGGGAGGGAGAAAGAGAGGGGAGAGAAACATCAATGTGTGGTTGCATCTCACATGGCTCCCACTGGGGACCTGGCCCGGAACCCAGGCACGTGCCCTGACTAAGGGTCGAACCGGGATCCTTTGGTTTGCAGCCCGCACTCAATCCACTGAGCTACACCAGCCAGGCTCAAAAGAATATTTTTAAGTAACTTTAAATTAGATCTTCGTGAAAACCAATTGCACTTGGAATAAAATCCAAACTCTTGCCATGGCCTACAATATCCAAAATGACCTAGTCCTAACTAGGTTTGTAACCCTCAGTTCACTGTGATTCAATTCCACTGCCATTTTGGTTCCTTGTACATTGCAAGTTCATTTCTACTTCAGAACTGTTGCCTTTGCCTGGAATGCTCTTTCCCCAAATCATCACATACAGTATTTGTCACTTTCTCAGTTGGATTTCAGCTCAACTGTTACTTCCTTACAAAGATTTTTTCTAAGTACCTACTAGTACCAGTGCTTTAAAAAATATTTGCTTGTTTTATTGTCTTCATAACATGTATCGCCATCCAAAATTAACAGATTTATGAATTTAATTACTGCCCTTCTTCTGAACATTAGTATAAGCTTCAGTTCTGTTTGGTTCATCATTGTACCCTGCATATCTAGGTCAGTGACTGACATAATAATAAGTGCTTAATAAATGTTCATTGAATGAATTACACTTAATTAAATCTAAAACAGTATTGATTGTATAAAACATTATATATGCACCACAAGAAGAAAATATGTTGGGGGAAAACTGGGACAACTGTAGTAGCATAAACAATAAAAACGAAAATAAATGACAAAGACTTAAAAAAATGTTGACACTTTTACTGACATTTTCATTACTTAGCATTTTTATATTTATTAAGAGCTCTTTTAAAGTTATTTAGACCTGAATTTTTTATGTGGCACTCTCTTGTGTATAAAATAAAAAAAAAAAAAGCAAAGTAAATTGGTTAGGGTATTCCTATACTTTCTTTGCTAAGTCCAACTCTTCTGAATATTTTAATAAATTTGACCATATTTTAAAAATTCCACTAAGAGTCATCCCCAAAATAAAAGTCAACAGATTAGAAGAATATATATTTACAACATATGAAACTGACAATATAAGTATCTTGAGTATATATTAAATTAGTACACGTCAATAAGTTCAAGAAAAGGAAAAAAGAGGGAATGACTTAAATGTATATTTTAAAAACTTGTACAAATAAGCATTTGAAATTATGCTCAGCCTCATTAATCGGGGAATGCAGATTTGAGATAATGTTACTTACAAAAGAATTGGAAAAATAGTACGGAAATTTCCCATAAAGTGTTGACCCAATTTCCTGTTAATCTTACCTAACCATAGAACAATTTTCAAAACTAGAAAATTAATCTTGACACAATATTAACTAAACTGCAACATACATTCAGGCTTCACTAGTTTTCTAATACCCATTTCTTCCCCTCCCCCCCCCCACCCCAGTCAAATCCAGGATCCTACCCTCCTTAGTCTCCTCCCTCCCACAACTCCTGTCTTTCATGACCTGGAAGCTTTGGGACACTATTGGTGACTTGTTTTGTAAACATCCCTCAATTTGGTTTTGTCTGATGTTTCCCTTGATTAGGTTGAGGTTATGCATTATTTGAAAGAATATTACAGAGGTGGTATACCCTACTCATTGCATCCTCAGGGGGTATACGATGTTGGAATGTCCTATTAATGTTTACTGTTGACTTAAGAATGTCCAAACCTGTAGAGTTTATAAAGATTTAACTCAGAGGATGCGCCTGGAAGCAAGATCTCAACAGACTGAGAATGAGTGTGCAGCTTCTTTTATGTACTTGAAATTAGGGAGCATGAAGGTGGAAGAAAGCAAGGCGGGGATTTGATTACTGGACAGTTAAGATTATGTGCTCTCTTGAGGGTGGGTTATGCTTTAGAAGGAAGGGTCCGAAAGGGGGTACTTCAACAGTGTGTTAACCTAGGTGCACAGAAATAATGGACAAGTCTTGCTTAAGGCAAAGATAGGCCTTTTACTGAAAAAGTTATGTGCCTGAGGTGGGCCTACCAACCATGACATGCCTAGTTAGGAATTTATGGTTGTATCACCATGTGAGGTTATTTTCCATAGAAACCTTGGTTTTTTTTTTGGTCACATTACCTTAATCAATTGGGTACAGTGATGTCTGCCAGGGTTTTTCATAGTAAAATTACTATTTTTCCCTTAATAATTACTAAATATTTGGGGGGTACTTCAGGACCATACTTGTTTGAATAGTGTCCTCTCAAAACTCACATCTATTTAGAATCTCAGAATTGTGGCCTTATTTGGAAATAGGGTCTTTGCAGACATAAGCAAGTTAGAGAGAAGTCATGCTGGATTAGGGTAGACCATAATGCAGTGAGCAGTGTCCCTAGAAGAGGGAGATTCAGACAAGAGACCTGCAGGAAGAACACTACATGAAGACTGAGGCAGGCACCAGAGACGCATCTAGAAGTGGGGGAGTGCCAAGAATGGCGAGAAGCTACAAGAGGGGAATGGAAAACATTTTCCAGAAAGAGCCCACCTTGCCAACACTTTGATTTCAGACTTCCAGCCTTCAGAACCGTGAGAGAATGAATACATTTCTCTTTCAGGCCATCCAGTTTTCAGTAACTTGTTATGGCAACTTTAGGAAACGAATGCAAATATCCTTCTCTGCTTAGACTTTAGTCCACTAATTTTAGCACATATTGGTAGATTTCTTTTTGGCTTATGGATGTGCAGGTTATTTTCCATACAGAATTATTCTTGGTCCATCAATAATACCGGTAATGCAGCATTTCCTAAGAATGCTTCATTGTTGTCTTCAGGATTTTATTCCAAGCTGCTAAAAGTCACTGTGGTAGGCAGAATTGATTCTCACCACACATAGGAATCATAGAATTGTTGTACAGGCTCCTTGAGCATGGGCGGGACCTGTGGGTATTTGAGGATATCACTCTTATCTCCCTTCTGGCAAAGGTATTACTGCAACTTTGTGTAAGATCTGTAATCAGTTGGATTAATCAGAGGGAGAATATTCTGATTAGGCCTAACCTAGTCAGGTGAGCTCTTGAGAGGGAGTCTGGAGGTGGGAGATAGAGGAAGTATGATCTCTCCCATTGGCCTTGAAGGCCTACAAGTTCAATACCTGCAGGGAAATGAATTTTGCCAACCATATGAGTTTGAGAGGATCCAGAGCCTCGTTTGTCACCCTGATTTCAGCTTTGTGAAATCCTGAGGAAAAAACCCCAATTGAGCCCTGCATGGATTTCTGACCTACAGAACTGCAAAATAATAAATGGATGTTGCTTTAAACTGCTAAATTTGTGGTGACTTATTATACAGCAATAGAAAACATACAGCTGTCCTCCAAGTTCTTATGCTGGCACTCTTTTGATTTTACAAGACAGTGTTAATGGAAAATTCATAGAAGACAACTAAACTCTATTCCTTCCTCAAATGGTTCTTAGTTTGTTGATCGAAATACCAAGAACTTGCCCTTTGTCCAGTCATGCTACCAGGGACGCAAACCAATTTTGCCAATGCTTAGAATCAACCACACCATAACCCCTACATGTATAAGACATATCCCAATTTCAGAGATGTTAAAATATAAAATGAAAATGAATCCTAGAATTAGGAAAATGCAGAAATTCATTTCCGTCAATTCCACATGTATTTCTAGGAGGCTATATGAAATGTTGAGTGAATTGTATTTCATCGAAGCTCAGGATTCTGCCTCTTTAGCATTCTTGGAGAGTGACAAAAGGTACACCATCCTAAGTGTCCTAGAAGGTATCTGGGCCCTGGCCGGGTAGCTGTTGGCTAGAGCAACATCCCGATACACCAAGGCTGCAGCTTTGATCCCTGGTCAGGGCACATTCAAGTGTGCCCTGAATGTGTTGACCAATGAATGTGTAAATAAGTGAACCAACAAATCCATGTCTCTCTATCAAATCAATAAGTTACAAATATATAATATGCCTGGCTGGGTTGCTCAGTTGGTTGCAGTGTTGTCCCAATGAAACAAGGTTGCAGGTTCCACTCCCCATCAGGGCTCATACAAGAGTTAACCAATGAATGCAGAAATAAAAGGAACAACAAACTGATGTTTCTCTCTCTCCCTCTCTCTCTAAAAGATCAATTAAAAATATATTATTTTAAAAAGAAGTTATCTGGGATGATTATTAAATAAAAATTCCTGGAGCCCATTTCCAAATTTCAATTTCAGTAGGTTGATGAACCATGTTTTGAGGAACACTGAACTAGACCTTCACTGTTTGAATCAAATTATGCCTAAGGATATAAGTCAAGGTAATAAAAGTATCGGCAATATTTAAGCATTTTCAAGACACTTCCAAATTCAGTTTCAATTTTATAATTTGATTTGGAATCATATAATTTGATTTCTACTCATGAGGAAATCTCTAAAACCTTTTCAAAAACTATTTGTAGAGTTAACTGCTGCCTACATTGTGCTAATTACAAAATATTTATGAAAGTGCTGTCTACTTAACAGGTTGCTATCCATGTGAAAAATAAACCTTTGCACTTCCTAATAATTAGACTCATTACTGACTAAAATTAGCTGACATTATCCAAATCAGGTTTTTATTAGAAAAATAAGCTTGTACTAAGATTTTGCAAACCAATCCAGTCCCTCCATCCACTGCAAAGGAAACATTAATATTCATGCAAATCAAAGTGAAAAAACATTCTTTCACTTTGCATTTTAATGACACATTATCTTCAAAGCATTAACACCAGCCAGAATTTATATCATGTATAGTGCTGAGAGCTAGGCTCATCCTTAAAGCTTTTGATTTGCCAGGGGAAAAGTTAACATACAGATCTATCCTGAGACGTCAAGCATTTTGAAAACAACTTAAAAGAACCTAAGACAGATAAATGAACATCATGTTTCACCTCAGTAGGCCATTTGACTACTCCTTTCACTGAAAACTGGCCATGGCAGCTGACAAAGGGCATAGGGTACCTACCTTCCCAATTGGAATTGTAGGACATGCGGTGGGACTTGGGGCGTATACTTCAAGGCAAATGGCTGGGCTAAAAGTTTACTGATCTCTTGGGAAGGGAGATAAATGTGCCCACTTGGGGTAGACATGTTTTTTTTCCAAATTCTATGCAGGACTTTGAATAGAAACTTGATAAATTCTAAAAGAACATATACCTATTCATTAAAGTCCGCCACTGAAAGCAAAGTCCATTAGTATTACTAACGGGATCAGATGCTTTTAAGGTATCTTGGAGAGATCTTGCTGTTTTAGTGGGAATTAATTTTTTATGGCAGTACAAAAGAAATTTTACATCACACAAAACACATAGAACTCTTTAATACTGTGCTTTTCCCATGCACTATGATGCTTAATGTTATTAGAAAATATTGACAGGTTTAGCATTCATTATTTCAGTTTTTGGGGGCAAACCTAAATTGACAGTATAACATGAAGTAATGTGAGTAAACTGAGATGGGGGAACGAGTTGATGAATGAGCCTGGCTGACTACTCAGCATTTGAATCTCAACGCTGCTTGGTTGTCTACACAGCACCGTGGATGTTGGTAACTCTCGTTAAGTGATAAAACTTTGCTTCCTTGTGAAAAATGGATTTTAAATGAAAGCCAACTATTGGTACTTGTAATGAAAGATTTCCAAGTAAATGATGGTTCTTAATTATAAACAGAAGTTATATATAGTAGAATGTAGTACCTGAGAACTAAGATGTGAATAAACCTATTATATGCTCTTCACACTAGGTAAACCACTTAAGTTTAAGATTTCCTAGTAGGAAAAAATTGAAAAATTGATTACGAATACCTAAGAGAACAGATAAAAGCTTTTAGCATTTGAACTAAGTGTGCATGTGTATGTCCACATACATAGGACAAATTTCTCAGCATTCTTTGAACATATGACTATCCTACTATTGGGAAAAAACAGCTGACTTATTATTTTTTATCCTCACCCAAGGACATTTTTTTCATTGCTTTTTAGAGAGAGAGGAAGGGAGAGAAACATCTACGCGAGAGAGAAGCATCGACTGGTTGCCTCCTGCATACATCTGGACAGGGAATTGAACCCACAACATTTTGGTTATGGGACGACGCTCCTACCAACTGAGCCACACTGGCCAGGGCCAGCTGCCTTATTTTCCTGGAGACTAGCAGTAGGTTCTCAAATTAAGAGTAAAGACGCAGGCAATGAAGTGCAAACGCTTAGCACCAGAGAGACTTACAACTTCATAGAAGGTGTATGACATTACAAATCAGAGAATTTGCCAATCTAGTTCTGCAGAATTTTGTTTTTCTCAAATGGAAAATAATCCAGGTTTATGCCAAATAGATTTAAGAAGTTAATCTCTTTAAATTTTTTCATAATTGCAATTTACAATCCTATGTAAAATCAAATCACTGCCTTATAATACAATGCTCAAAGTTTCAGAGATGTGAAAAAACAAAAATGAACTGAAAACCCAGTTGATAGAAATTGAGGTCCCAGAAATGAAAATTAAACGTCGTCTCTTAGAGAAGGGAATGGTGAAATTCAGTGTGCATTTTCCCTAACACACCCAATAACCGTTTTGTGGACAGCCAATGCTGACTGCCAATTCTGAACTGCCACCTGATTTCTTTAATCAATGCTAAATCAATATTGACTGAGGCAAGACACTGAAAGGACAAGGCTCAAGCAGAAAGATAACTTCCTTCCTTAATAAACAATCTCCCGCTGCCATTCAGCAGCTGAAGTTATTTGATGGCTTGAGAAGCAGGGTCCATTGAGTTTTCCTTTCTGACCTGAAGCGACTCACTGCTGATGGACAATAATTCTCGAAGTTCCTTATTTTCAAGCTGGAAAAAAAAAAAGAAAGTATATGTTTATTTCAGGCATTTTGACTTTCAAACTGCATCAGAACACATTGCTTTGTCCAGGAACAGAAAGTGTATTATTTTAATTTTTAAAGTTTTAAGGAAACAGTAAGAATTTCCTAATCTACTACTTATTTATTCTTTGAACAAATATTTAATGAGCAATTTGTATATGCTACCTGTTATGACTACAAAAACAACGAAAAACAAAAGACAAACAAAAGAACAAGATTCCTTTCCACTGGAGGAATTCACTGCTTGTCATACTCTGCATGGTTCTCCCAAGTTTTACTACTGTTTCTTCTATTTCTCAAATTCCTGGTAATATTTTCACTCCATTCAATCTCCTCTCGTAGACGCCCATAGTTTTGGAGAAAGGAAGGAAAGAGAGAGAAGAAACTACTTATTGGCCCCATAACCAGGTACCATGTGGGTATCCTACATATATTATCTCGCAACCATCTGTGGGGTAGGTATTATTCCTACGTCATATCTCTTTAAGAGGAGCACACTGTGGCTCACAAAAGTCCAAAAACTTGTCCAAAATCAGACAACTGGGATATGGTATTGCTGAGACCTTAATCCAATGCCCAGGTTTTTTCCACTTAAAGTAGTAAGTAAAATTTGTCTCATGTTTCCTTAGGACTGCTTCCATAACATAAGTTGTTCTATCATTCGCGCTAACTCCTAACTCCTCCTTGGGACCTTGTCGCTCCCTTTATTTCCAGATAGGGCAGTTAGCACTCTTCATCCTCATTCTTTCCGCAGGAAACTCTGCTAAACCATAGTGTGTTCAGGCTTCAACAAAAGTCAGAGCCTACAGTCATTAAATATTCTACCATACAAAGTGCTTTCCCCAGTACTTTGGGTCTCTCTCCTAGCACTTATATACCATTTCATGCCATGTAAGTGCAGTAAGTTCTCACTTAACTTCATCAATAGGTACTGTGACTTTAAGCAAAAACAACGTATAAAGAAACCAGTTTCACCAGAGGCTAAACAGTACAAAGAAGAGTTAAACTCCTATGGCCTCTCACCAATGTTGAACTGAAATGAGGTTGAACGAAATGCAGTCATTCGAGGACCTGCTGTGCTAGTCTGACTCCTTCCACTAGTCTCCGAGCAGGGACGCTCGCTTTCTCTTCCTCTGGCGTTTCTCAGAGGGCCTGTGCCAGCGTCTGGTGATGAGCGGCATTCCAACCCTCTAGAATACTGTTTCTCCCTAACAATTTTATGGGCGCACTAACACCCCAGGCCTTTCTCTGTGAATTATTTCCATTTTAATTAAAACGTGAAAATAGCTTTAAAAAAATAAAATCAAAACTACAAGCCTTATGAAATAAACAGTAGTTCCTCGGCTTTGTTTCTCAAAAGCAACCACTTTTAATACTTTTATCTATTTCTTTAGTATTTACTTCTACAATTTTAAATAATATGCCTGCGTTGCTATCTTTTCATCAACTTTAGACATTATCTAGTTGACTTCCTTTTATGGCAGATGAGAGAGTTTATTTTTTATTTTCCCCCCAATAATTAATACTTGTATTAAAGTATTACCCATATTAACAAAGAAGCCAATATCACAATATTGGTCAAAATCCATATACAAAAACAAGATCGGAGAGTGTTTTTCATGATTTTGTACAACAGTTTGCTGAATACAGTATAAACAAATACAAACCAAAAGAACCAAATGGGGACATACAAATGTTCCTTTTGTTCCACTGTATTTTTTCCATTACCATTTATCCCTCTTACACTCCCCTCCTCACCAAAAGATTTTTAACTGACATGTCATTTGTCCCTTCCACATTCAGCCCCCTTGATGAGATGATATCTCAACTTCTGGCCAGTACATAGTAGGCATTTTCATTGTTTGCTGCTGGTTACATTTCCTTTTTTGAAAAGGGGGCGGAGTTTTAATTTTACATCATCAGCATACAGAAAACATCAATACGCTTCAGTGACAGGATAGCAATGGCATACCTTCCAGACTCCGAAAGTGCCCTGAGATGCTGTGAACCTAAAATAGCAACAATCTTACCTCTAACTGGGCTAGTTTTTCCTGAACTTTACAAAACTGGTCATCATCCACCTGAACTGCTTTCCTCATCACTTCTCCCATTTCACAGATTCTGTCAATCTGACTCTCAATTTCCTGTGAAGATATTAACACAAAAAAGGTGAAAAAGTCATCTTTTCTGCAAATACAAAGTTCATGAGAACATGTACAGTAGGATGTTAAAAAGTTCATTAAATCTATGCCGCAGAGGTCATGCAAGAGTTGCACTGTAACCTTAGTCCTCAGGTGTAAAGCCATAACAAAGTTATCTTGTGATATCCACAAATAATTTGTTTTCAAAAGATCGATTCTAGTCTAATCACCCACTGGATGTTGGACAACATCCCTAAGCACTTACTAACTTCAACTTGAATATTTTTATTGGCAAGAAGCTTACCACAGTCCAAGCGACCTTACTCCACCTTTGGAATTATCTTTTAACAAGTTTTTCATATGAACTAAAATCTGTCTCCTTTAAGGTTCAAGTTTTCGTCTCCAGACTAAAGAAAATAAAGTTTATTTTTCTCTTCCAGATGAAAGCCATTCACATATTTAAAATACTCCTGTTCCTTAAGACTTTTGTGTTAAGTCAGTAAAATGCTTTCAATGGAATTTAAGATGAAATTTTTCATAAGTTCCACTGTAGCAAATAGTGAGGGACCAACTTATTAATCCAGGATTACATGATCCAGGACATGTGAATGTACAATGACAACTCTCAAGTACTCTTCAGGTATAAGAATCATTCCTGGGTCTCCCTCAGATGTAAGAATCATTACGGGTCATCATAATCAACCAGTAGAACCTCTGCCATATATGTGTGTGTGTATACATATATACATATACATATACATACTTATGTATTAAACCATACTTCTCTCTCCTAATGAGTATAACATTATGTGGTTAAGTGTAATAAACATTTCCTCACTGTCTGTTATGTGCCAGGTACTATGTTAGGGATAAAAGATGAATTCATACTCCTTATGACCAAGAGCATATAATTTAGTGAAATGTACAATACTAACCAATCAAGTATTTACTGAGTACCTTTGACACTAACTGGCATTCCATTTGGTGGAAGAGCTAAGCACTGAGTAACATTTTGGAAGAGATCTTGACAAGAGAGGAAGGAACCTTAGACCTACACAATTTAAAGGACCTGACAGCCCCTTACCCCTTCTTTCTTTTCATGTCTTTACAAAGCTACAGCAAAACCAACAGCGAATGTGATAAAAACATAAAAGGAAAACAAATTTACTGTTCTTAAAAAAAGAAAAACAAAAAACAGGCACACAAACTAAAACAATGTCAAGATTTCAATTCAGTTCATTTAGAATCTATTCATCAAAGTTTCTTACTGCAGAGTGAGACTGGTGAGCTTTCAGGACTGGTTCAGCATCCATTGCTTTTTTAGCAACCATTAATTGTAACATCTGTTTCCGGTATTTGCTCATGATGAGTTCCAAAGCATCCTGGTGTTCCTCCAAGGAAATCCACAGCTCTATCAAAAAATAAAATAACTTGGCAGTGATGTCTGAGAGAGAGCTCTCAAAGCCAAACTTCCAATAGTTGGAATTTTATGACACTCCATGAGATACCGTGATTCAAAATTTGTAAATCAGTGTTTGAGGTCACAAAACACAACAGTTAAAGTCAATGTGAATCAACTTTCTAGACAGAGCAGCATAGTTTGGTAGAAACGTGGGATTTGCAAACAGAAGGCATGGGTTTGAGTTCAGTTTTGCAAGTTGCTAGCTTAATACTCTTAAGCAAATCATTTAACCTCTCTGAGTCTATTTCTTATCTGCACTGTAATACCTGGCTCATTTACCTTAATGTGAAAATACAAGAATACAATGGAATGATACACAGGGTCCGGCAGAAGTAAGGCCTGCCTGAGTGTGGTTGGTAGGGTAAAAATATGAGTGTAGTAATTCATAGTTTTAATTTGAACATTTCACCTAAAATGTCAAGTGGTGTGCTTGAGTGTGATATTATTATATTACAGATTTACATGCTTATGATTTTGTAATAAAAGATTTTGTAATAGAATAGGGGCGTTATTTGTGCCGGACCCTGTACCTGCAAGCCCTCTGAAAACCGGTATACAAGTAACTGTTCATCCCACTACCATTAATAATGTACTTACCAAACCTAAGATGATATATCCTAAGTATAAACTTCAGCCCTTCCATTTCAGTCTTAACTTTATAATATTTGAATATTCAAACTTTAAAATTTAATCCCTTGAGGATATTAACTCTGGTTATGCAAGCCTCCATCTGGGAATGCCCAAATAAGCCAGGCAATAATTCAACTCTGCTAAGCACAGCTTTGACAAGATGCCTATAAATACAAAATCAACGAGACAACTTTGAAAAGGGTAATGTAACCAACTTTAGTTTACTGGTCCAGCACAGGATAACTCTACTACTGAAAGTGCTGACCTGCAACTACATATAGAATATGCATTTTAGTGAACAGTTGGGCAGTTTTGCAAGAATTTGAAATATTGCTGGGTATGAGAAAAATCATAAAAACTACACAAAAAGGCCTGACTAACCTCTGTTTTCCTGCTGTAAGTCTCTAATCTGTGTATTCTCTTGGGACAGCAGAATGTGAGGTTTGTATTTGGACATGTCCTTTATATCCGATGCATCCTCTTGATACTAGACGAACAGAGACAGACTAAGTGCGCCGTAAACAGAACAGCCGCGGACGTAACTTGAAGAGGCGGGAGTCAGGACTCCAGGGCAGAAAGGTCTGACCGCCGCATCCTGAGACCAGGAATAATTTCCAGGCCGAGGTCCCACTTGACCTCGCCCTCCACCCGTCTAGTACCCAGAATGTGAGGGCACGGACCCCTGCCCTCTGCCTGACCTGGTCCGGAAGCGCTGTCCCCGCCTCCCGCATAGCTGCCACCCGCCGGTGCAGAGCCGCGGACTGATCCACCAGCGACTCGGCGGCCGCATCGTGCTCCCGGAGCCTCTCCAGCAGCGTCTTAGCGTCTGTCAGGATTTTCTCGATGGTGCAGCTCATCGCGACCCCCGGACCACAGCCCCAGCGCTGTTTACTCAAGCGAGTAGCTCAGATCCCCCCCAACCCTATCTTAGTCCCGGACGTCACTTCCGGGTATGCTTAAAAGGCGGCTGGGCAGCCGCCACATGCGCCTGCGCAGTGGCTGCCGAGTTCGCGGACGACCGGCTCTCCGCTGCGGCTTCTCTGCAGCTCCATCCAACACACAGTCGGAGGCCTGCCCTTGCCACGCCCTTGGCTTTGTGTTACCACGGCCTGTTGGGCAAGTTGGGTTTTGCTGGGCGGCTGGATTTCTCTTTGCCCTATTGGTTTTGATTGATGTTGATTGTTATTCGTTCTTTTTTTTTTTTTTAATTTAGATTTTTAAAAATTGTGGTAGAATACACCACCTTAACCTTTTAAAAATGTACAGTTCAGTGTTAAGTGCATTCACAATGTTAAGCAACCATCATCACCATACATCCTCGGAACTCATCTTGCAAAACTGAAACTCTTTACTCATTAAACGGCTCCCTGTTCTACCCTCCTCCCAGCCCTTGGCAACCACCATCCTTCTTTCTGTCTCCATAGGACAACTTTAGGAGCCTCATGCAAGTGGAGTCATACAAGTTGTATTTGTCACTTCGTGACTGGCTTACTTCATTTAGCATAATGTTCTCGAGACTGATCCATGCACATAGCAATTTCTTTTTAAGGCTCAAAATATTTTATTTTATATGTATACAAAATCACATTTTGTTCACTCATCATCGATGGTCACTTGGGTTGTTTCCACCTTCTGGCTATTGTGAGTAATGCTGCCATGAACACAGGTCTCTAAACGTCTGTTTTTAAGTCCCTGCTTTCAGTCCTTTCGGGTATATACCCAGAAGAAAAATTGCTGGGTCATGTGGTAATTCTATTTTTAAATTTAATTTTTTTAAATTTATTGATTTTAGAGAGAGAGAAACATTGACTTTTTCCAGTTATTGATGCATCCATGGGTTGATTCTTGTGTGTGCTCCAATCAGGGAATCAAATCCACATCTTTGGAATATCAGGATGATGCTTTAACCACTTGAGCTACCTGGCTAGGGCTTTATTTTTAAATTTTTGAGAAATGACCATAGCGTTCTCAGTGGCTGCACTGTTTTACATTTTCACCAACAATACATAAGGGTTCCAATTTCTCCACATCCTTGATATTTTCCATTTTTCTCTACCCTTGCTATTTTCTGTTTTTTTTTTTTTTAAATAGCCATCTTGATGAGTGTGAGATAGAGCTGTTATTTTCTGCTTGCCTATTTTTCTATTTTAATTCAATTAATAACTTGAGGATAAATTGAACCAGAACAGCAATGATTTTTGTGCTGTTTCTTATAATGGTTTATGAATTTGCCTGGTCAAGCTCATACGCCAAACTTTGTTCTTTGTCATTTATTATTTTCGTAAATATTTTTGGAGAGCCTTTTTTGTCTCAGGAACAGTTTAGTGTCTGGGAATACATCATTATCTTTGCTTTTAAACCCACTCCTCCTCCTGCTTTAGTAAAGAGCACATTCACACACCCATCTGCCCATAACATAATCCTGAAAGTCATCCCTTATTCATCACTTAATCAGTTACCAAAGCAACCTATCTCTTTTGTATCTTTAGGACATATTTTCTTTTTTGTATTTTCACTGCCAAGGCCATCATTGTTTCTCATTCAGATGATGCAGGTCTTCCAGTTGATCTTCTCCCTACCTCGTCATCTCCTCCTCTAATGGCTCTCCCTCAAGGATACCACAACCACTTGCTGCCCTTTCAGTGGCAGGTAATTATTTTTCTATGCCCCATCCCATTAGGACTGAGAACTAGGCTGGTCATACTAATTCCACAGTGCCACTGACAAGCAATTATTCTTGCTTGTGTAAAACCTTCACTTTATTTGAAGTTTGTATCACCCAGCTAAAGAATGTTGTCTCCCTCCTATGGCTTTCAGTTACTGACCTTCTGCCTTGGGTTTTCTCCTTTATTCATAGAAGACTTGAGGAGTTAGCCTACAGTCTTTCTGATTAATCCATTCATGGCTTTCCTCTTGGGTGATATACATGCCCATGTGGACAGTTTATCTAATGTTCTACTCTTCTTTGGCCTCGGCAGTTCTAAAAACATTCAATTTATTTTGGCTATCCATAGCCAAACCCTTGATTGTTCACCAAGAATTGCTGTTCACCAGAAATGTTAAGCTTTAATACCTAATTCTTTGACCACAAATCTTTGGTTCAATCTATCTAGTTCTTGTGACCCTGTCTCCCATTACTGTGTCTTTGACCTCATCCAGTTATTAGATTTCTGAATATATCCATATTCTCCCTACCTATCAGACTCTTTTCATGTGGTCTAACTTTCTTTCCCTGACCAGACTGGGCTGTTACAATGGCTCAGCAATCTGAACTAGCATCCTTAATTTATTCACATTGCTCCTTTAAATCCAAATGCAGTAGTGAATTCCAACCTTTATGTATAAAAGTCAAAAACAAATAAAAGCAATGACTGGTGGAATTTGTTTTATTTATTTTTAGAGAGAGGGGAGGGGAGGGAGAAAGAGAGGGAGAGAAACATCGATGTGCTATTGCTTCTCTTGTGTCCCCAACCGGGCACCCGGCCCACAACCCAGGCATGTGCCTCGACTGGGAATTGAACCAGTGACCCCTTGGCTTGCAGGTGGGCACTCAATTCACTGAGCTACACCAGCCAGGGCTAGTGGTGGAATTTTTAAAGATTTTATTTATTTATTTTTAGAGAGAGGAGAAGGGAGGGAGACAGAGAGGGAGAGAAACAGCAATGTATGGTTGCCTCTCACATGGCCCTCATAGGGGACCCGGCCAGCAACCCAGGCATATGCCCTGACTGGGAATCGAACCGGGATCGTCTGGTTCCCAGCCTGCGCTCAATCCACTGAGCTACACCAGCCAGGGCTAGTGGTGGAATTTTTAAATAAAAAAAGAGTCTAATCACATTCAAATTAATAGAAGAGAACCCAAGAAATGGGCATTTTGGGTATTATCAAAATGTTGAGGAGACAGAAAGATGGCTGGTCCTAGTTCTGAAACCACAAGTACTCTTTGCCACTATGCTATAGTGTAGGGTTAGGGCAGGTTGGGGAGTAAAGTATGTTCTTCTAATTGAGAAAGGAGGTAAAAGCAGGTGCTAAGAATGGGAGTTGGGGTGATCATTGAACGTTGCAAAGGTTTGGAATTACATTTTTAATTACTGAAATGAATCAGAGGGTGTGTCACTTATCTATTGCTGCATAATAAACTACCCCAAAACTTAGTGGCTTAAAACAATAATCACTTATTTTGCTCATGATTGTGCTGGGTAGTCCTTCCAGTCTGGGTAAGGCTCTGATTCTGATTTGTGATTAGTTGGTATGTGGGGGTCTAGCTGGTTCTGACTGGATTCACCCACATGTCTGGTGGTAGGCCCACTGACAACTGGAGTGATGGGGGTGACTGGGTCATCTGTCTCTCCATCCTCTAGCAAACCAGCCATGTCTTATACACATGACTCTGGGGCTATAAACTCATTCTAAACCCCAGTGTGCAAGTGTTTTTTCAAGTCTCTGCTTCCTCATTCATGTATGCTACAATGTCTCATTGACCAAAGCACATCATATAGCCAGCCCATATTCAAGGGGTGGAGAATAGATTCCACTTTTTTTTACGGGAGGGAAAGAATGCATATCGATTTTTGCTGCCTGCCGTGAACAGAGAGAGGTACTGATGCTTACAGGTAAATGAGAGTTGTTAGGAGTCTGACTAAAAAAAGAAATTATACTTTTGTGGTGGCATAGTCTTCATGGTTTTACAATTTTCTGGAGCATGGTTCAGCTTCTTAGGGGCCAATTATAGTACTAGAGGTGGAAGAGAGTGAGTCCTTTGGATCAGTAATGATGCCTAGCTGCAGAAGGTGGCAGTAAACCTAGGGAGGCGGTAGTTGGTGGACAGAGTGATCCCCAACTGAGGGGGCAGTGGTGCTTGATAGAAGGTAGAATCATCCAGTAGAAGGCACCCAACAGATCTGCTTTTAGTGGGCCCGTGCTGTGCATTTGAGGACATCCGTAAATATGAGTGTGAATTTTGCTGAAAGACGAGGGTCTGGAAGAGCATGTGGGGCCAAAAGCTAGTGATACACTAGGTTTTTATATTTTATACACAATGTAAGCCACAGTTCCCAAGAAGACAATGCCTTTAATTTTTGATAAATTGAAAAGTTGGACTAGATAAGCAGGCTTGCTTTATTTTTTCCTTTCTTCTTTCTGTTGTGAGTGGTATGTGTATGTGTGGGGAATACTGGCAGGGGTGTAACTTTAGCTTCGTTACTCCCAACTGTGGAGCTGACTTCTCCACTGGACTGATGCCAAGGCTTCTGCTTTTCCATGTATAAGGTTGCATATGTTTTAATAAAAGGTTAGGATTGTAAAATGTCACTTCTAAACAATGTGAATATTTTCAGATACCATTAGACATAGTTTTTTCCCCTTTAAAAGGTGCTATAGATATTCTTTGGTAAATTTGATTTGATGGAAAACCTTTGTTAAATAGGATAAAGTAACAAGACAAACCAAATATATTCACCAAAGAGCAAAACAAACAAACAAAAAAACCCCTTTAAATAATAATCACAACAATAATGTACATTTATTAAATGCTCTTGATGTTTTAGGCATATATTAGTACATTTACTCTTCACAGCATTTTCTGAGATAAAGAAGAACAAAGAGTATCTGTTTTGTTCCCAAACTTTCTAAAGTGTTCTTTTAGTATGGTGAGATCGTTTATACCAACCAAGTACTAATCATCCATGAGTTTAAAATGGAGACAACATCCTTGACCAAAATAGATTCCAACTATCCATTCTTGCATCCCTTAAAGGATAAAAAACTAAACATGCTCCTACCAGACAACCTAGCAGTTGATTGAACTCTGCTATTTACCCAAAGGAGTTGAAAACTTATCCACACATGTTTAGAGCAGCTTGATTTGTAATTGCCAAAACCTGGGAGCAACCGCGATGTATTTTACTAGGTAAGTGCATAAAACTGTGGTACATCAGGCAATGGAATATTGCTCAGCAATAAAGAGAAATGAGTTATCAAGCCATAAACAATATGAGGAATCTTAAATGATTATTACATATTGAAAGAAGCCAATCTGAAAAGGCTATGACATTCTAGAAAAGGTAAAACTATGGAGACAGTAAAAGGATCAGTGGCTGCAGGGAATTGGGGAGGAGGGATGAATGGGCATAATACAGAGTTATTAAAGCAAAAAACTACTTTGCATGATTCTATAATGGTGGATATATGTCATTATATATTTGTCAAAACCTATAGAATGTATAGCACTGAGAAGGAACCCTAATGTGAAGTAGGGGCTTTCAGAGACGGTGATTTGTCAGTAGAGGTTCATCCATTATAACAAACGTACCATTCTGGTGGGGGAATAGATTATAGTTGCCAGAGGTGGGGTGGGGGCCAACCGTGGATGAAGGTGGTCAAGGGGTACAAACTATCAGTTATAAAATAAATTAGTCCTAAGGGTGTAATGTACAGCGTGGTGACTATAGTTAATATATTTGGACGTTGCTAGGAGAGTAGATCTTGAGGGTCCTCAACATAAGAAAAAGATGGTAACTGTGTGTGGTGATAGATGTTGACTGGGTTATTGTGGTGATCATTTTGCAATGTATGTAGGTATCGAGGTATTGAGTCATAGTGTTATACACCTGAAATTGATATGGTGTTGTATGTCAATTATATCTCCATAATAGTAACAGTGAAGAACCATTTAAAAAAAAAAGCTGCTCTCTCTTGGTCTCCAGTTTTCTCTTAGTTCCAGGAGATTGGACATCTAATCTGATCACTGATCTGACACTTTCATTCTTGCGTCTTTGCCTGAAGTCCTTCAAGGCCTAAATCAAACGTCTCTTTCCTTCAGATCGCTGGTCAAGCATCCTTCTGAAACCTCTCAGTTTTGGATAGGCTCCTTTGTCACGTACTGTCATAAAAGTGTGTTCTTTGAAAACATTTGCGTCATTTATATGATGATTTTAAGAGACTTTCTGCTTCCCCACAGGACAATGATCTCCATGAGAGAAGAGATAATTTTGCTTTTGTTACCGTTGATCACTAGCACCTGCAGATTGCCTGAAATATAGCAGGTAGGTACTCAATAAATATGGTGGAGGAATGAATGATGCCCTCTGGTTCTCCTGACCAAATTCCATGAGCTTGCCTTTACAAGCTCCTCAGTTTGATTTTGATGGCTGGCCAGACTTGGGAACCATTGCTGTCAGGACACTGTATGAGATAGAGTGTTCTGATTGATATCCTGGGCAGGGTCAGTGGGTAGAACTATGGCAGAAGAAAAGCCAGCTGCTACTTATTAAGTGCTGTGTCCAGCAAGATTCTTTTGGAGGAGCGGCGACTCAAACCACAAACATTTATTTTCTACTGTTCTAGTGGCTGGAAGTCTGAGATCAAGGTGTCAGTTTGTTCGGGTTCTTGGTGAAGGCCCTCCTCCTGGTTGCGTCCTTACAAGGCCTCTCCCTGATACAGAGAGAGCGAGCCCCGCAGAGGTTCTTAATTGCTAGCTGTAGAAACAAATTCTGGTTGGTTTGAATGAGGAATCATTTATTTTAAGGGTATTGGGTTGCCTTCAAAATCACTAGGATGACTGAAAAATTGGGTCACAGTTGTACAACCAGGAATGACACTCAAAACCATGTTGCAGAACTTGCCCAGTGAGGGCATTACAACCACTCTCCTCAGCGACAGATGCTCCAGCCTGCCATGCAGACGGTATACCTCCGTGGCAGTCGCTCTGGGAACTTTGCTTGCAATTGCAGCCACTACCACAAAAAGTTATGTGCAGTCTTTGCTCTTGGGCACAGCTGGGCTGGGGGCAGGGGTGGGGGTGAGGGTGATGTCCGGTCAGTTGAGCCTAAGTCCTGCACCCATGTTTCAGCTACGAGAGAGGATGAAAAAGCCACACGTTTAGTTTCCATAGTGGAAGTAGGGCTCTGCCTTACCATAAGGACAGGGAAGTTTACAAACATAGTGAAAAGTTTCAGTTACCAGGTGGCCAGGAAGAATGGTACATGTCATCTACGAATGCTTATTGTGGGATATGGGAATTATTTATTTCTTCCTTTGCTGCGTCCTCATGATTCTTTGTTTATATAGCACTTATCGCTTTCCCCATGTCATAGTTGTTGATCCACATGTCCTACTCACCACCTAGAGGAGAATTATGTACGTTGTATGCACCTTTACATTCCTCCAGTAGCCTGTGAAGCGCTTACTTTGAGTCTGGCGGCAAGAGGTTTGGGGTAGTCATTCATACTTGTTCAGAACCTCCTGTTAAGGTGTGCTTTGAATGGCTGTCCGTTGATCTAGATTAAATTTGCAAGTAGAGAGGCTGATATCTTAATATTCTGATCTGAAAATTCTTCAATATAGAGCTCTCATATAATATTTAATAAATGAAGTCCTGATGCTATCAAATCTATAATATTGATATTTTGAAAATTAAATAATTATAGCGAACTTTTCTAGAACACTTCCCTCTCTGACACTTCAGTTCCACCAGCCATAGGTGATTAGAAGTATGTTAATTAACATGAAAACAACTATTCACACTGTCTCTTCCCCCTGATGCCTTTACTTTCTATCATTTTTTTTTTTTTTAGGCTGAAGAGAACAGATCAGTTGTTCACTCTAATTTCCAGCGTTGAGCTATAGTTTGATACCATACTTAAATGCAGGTACCAGGTGAAAAATGAGGTAGCTAAAGGTTAATGTTCTCATGCACTTAATAACTATTAGTGCTACTTCTGTATCTTGTCAAAATGATCCAAGTTCATTCTGGCAGGACTCGGCAGAGCAGCTAACAAAGAATTGCTTGATTTAACAAGAAGAAAGTAAAAAACCAAGAAAAAGCAGCTATCCTCTCCCCTAGATAATTTTTAAAATATTCATTCTAATTTAGGCATTCGTGTAGAGAGCAGTGCCAAGTAGTCAGGACACTACGTTAAAAATGTGAGTAATTTTTTATCCTTACAGTTAGAGCCTGAGCTGATTGTCAGTGCCCCGTTACACACAACAGACGGGCAGTGAAAAGAGTCCGCACAAACCACGTGCGTTTCTATAATACCACGCCAAACATAATACTGATGAAGGACGAGGGGAAATACAATGAAGAGAAGTCTCATAGTATTTAATTCTATATTTTAAAATGTACTTATTCAAAATATCTGGCAGTCTAAAACCAACAGGAAAATTTCCAGGTAAGGAGCGTCAGTATTATAAATGGTGTTTCCCAAATTCTCCCTGATATTATTTAGTTCTGTAATTCATACAAAGACTTACCTGGCTGTTTAAGCCAGGTGATTTTCTTCCCCTCAAAATAAGGACCCTGAGCAGGTGCTCCTATATCTCTCTTATTTTGGAAAAAAAGTAATAGTTTTCTCTGCAGATTTTCACTAATAGTATAGATAAATATTAGGCAGTAAAATTTTCCAAATTTTCTCAATAGAAAAATTGTAACTGGAATACTTAAGAAATTCTTCCTGCCCTTGAAATTGAGATTGCTATATTTCTACATTGGTTATTTTATTATGATTTTTAAAAGATTTTATTTATTTATTTTTAGAGAGAGGGGAAGGGAGGGAGAAAGAGAGGGAGAGAAACAGCAATATGTGGCTGCCTCCCACATGGCCCTCACTGGGGACCTGGCCCGCAACCCAGGCATGTGCCCTGACTGGGAATCGAACCGGGACACTTTGGTTCCCAACCCGCGCTCAATCCACTGAGCTACACCAGCCAGGGCTATTTTATTATGATTTTTAAAAAATGTATAATTTCTGCCCTGGCTGGTGTGGCTCAGTGGATTGAGTGCAGGCCTGTGAACCAAAGGGTTGCCAGTTCAATTCTCAGTCAGGGCACGTGCCTGCCTGGGTCCCCAGGTCCCCAGTAGTGGGCACGTGAGAGGCAACCACACATTGATGTTTCTCTTCCTCTCTTTCTCCCTTCCTTTCCTTCTCTCTAAAAATAAATACATGAAATCTTTAAAAAATGTATAATTTCTGCAAAAGCTGAATCAAGAAACTTTATAAAATATTATTTAATGCTAATTAGAAGTTAGAGGCAGTCTCTCTCTTTCTCTGGATCATGCCCACTTCTTCCCCCCACCCTTCCCAGGTGCGTTCGCTCTGCCTTTCTTTCTCCTGAGCACTAAGGGCCCTTCTTTTGCCTCCGTAACTTGTTTTCTGAGCCCACACAGCCCCCAGCTGGCTCACATCTTCCATGGTTCACTTCTTCTACCTCTGTGACTTTCTAAATAAACTTTTGCTTGTATTTGAAAAAAAAAAAGTAGCCATAAATATTTGGAGTTGTTTCTTCATAAACCAGTGCTCTCAATAAAATAGTAACATATGTTAAGGATAAGTTACAAATAGGTAGAACTATTCCTGCCATTATCTACAGATTTCTGTATTATGAAAGGTCTGAGCTACATTAATGTACTAGAAACAACATAACAATGAAAAGGAAAATGTTTTAGAAAAATTATCCATGTTGGGTTCAACAACCCTTTGAGTAACCCTTATGTGCAAGTCACTTGATTAAGCATCAGGGAAATAAAAACGAACCTGATCTCTGCTGATGAGGTATACACGATTAATTTGTTAGATAAATCTGAATGGAAACAATGATAGCCCCAGGAGATAAAGCACTAATGAATGTATAAACAAAGTGTTAACTACTAGTGCTCAGTTTTCCTTCTATAAAATGAGGAAAAATCAATCTTGAATTTAAAACAGAAGGGGCAAGATAATGAACTCCTTAAGTAAGTATTCTGATTTTCTCGAATGCCAGAAGCATTACTTTGTCATGTCTTTACTTTTAATCTTTTAGTAGTTAGCTCGGTTGGTTAGCGTAGCAGCTGTTCATTCTCCATTCATTCACATATACTTACTGAACATCTATCATGAGGCAGGCCCTGTTATCGGCGCTGGGAAGACTAATGTGAAGAAGATAGCTGCAGACCAAGAGTCTGAAAGGATAGTAATGAATAAAAGATCACGGACTAAATCCCCTGATGGGCCTTTTCCTGCTCCATAGCTACAGATTGACCCCTTTAGCCAGCAAAGTGAATAATGAACTAGAAAAAAGCTCAAAGAACATGCTCAATTAATGATCAGCCATTAGTATCACTTATATATAAAGCTTGCATCTCATCGGTCTTTATAGTTTTGAATTATCATTCTAATATTATGCCTTATTTCTCTAAATTAGTAATATTCTCAATTCTATAAAGTGTGAAGTCTTTAGGGGAGAGTATTAGAAGAGTGGAACATTTTTTTAAATTTATAAATCACTTAAAACTTTGTGACATTTTCATTAAATACCAGTGGAATAATCTTTTGGAATTAAATTTTAAATTTAATTTTGTTTTTGGAAACACAAACTGATAATTACGCTTGTGCAATTTCTTAAGTATATTTTAAACTAAGAAGTATATTGTATACTGTCTCCTATGTTATTTTTCACTTAGTCAACTAAAAAAGATAGAATAAAAATAATGCTTCTAAAGGTGGCTTCATTAAATAGGAATCTGATTTTTATAGTTGTAGACATAAACAAGCAGCTGCAAACTCTGCTTTTTCACATCAGTGGATTAAAAAGTATTGTTAAAATAATTACCCTTGTATAAAAGAATTCCGCTAACTAAGCCAAGAGACATGCTGTAGGTCTTCAGGATTCTTTCATAATAAATTGAACACAATAGCAAAATAACTAGAATACTCCCATAATTATTTGCAGTAGTTTTTTAAAAGCTGTTACTTTGCCCAGATCCTATTCTTTGTTTAAATTTTGTTTGACAAGAGTTTTTATAAATGAGCCCTGGCTGGTGTGGCTCAGGGGATTGAGCGCGGACTGGGAACCAGGGGGTCGCCGGTTTGATTCCCGGTCGGGGCGCGAGCCTGGGTTGCGGGCCAGGTCCCCAGTGAGGGCCACGTGAGGGGCAACCATACATTGATGTTTCTCCCTCTCTTTCTTCCTCCCTTCTCCTCTCTCTAGAAATAAATAAATAAAATCTTTAAAAAAAAAAAGAGTTTTATAAATGATTACAGGAGGTGGTTTCTGCTTCATTAATGAAGCTGATAATGGTTAATTACTAAACTGGAATAAACAGTTTAAAGACTAGATCAAGAATGAAAAGCCAATTATGTAGAAATGACCCAGTTGTACGAAATATGATTTCCTTTTACTATTAAAAACCTCAAACATTTTTAAAACACTTAAACCCAACTAAACCATGTATCTTGTAACTTTATTTCTTACTGCTTTGTTTAGAATTGAAAGCCACATCTGGTGTAGTTTTCAAATTCAATGAAACAGTTTCAAAACACAAAATGGAATTCACTTGATTGTAGCATAAAATGAAAGTCAGTACAAGTTTAAAAGGCATTCTTTTTGGTTGCTTACTATGAACTCCAACTGTGGAGACTGCCTTTTTATTTTACTTCAGCAAGTTGAGAATCATGTAACATAAAATGAACAATTTTGAAGTGAACGTTTCAGTGGTACTTGGTACATTCAGTGGTGTGCAGCTACCACCTCCATCTAGTGCCCAAACACTCTCATCATTCCAAAAGGAAAGCTCAAGCCCAGGAAGCTCTCACGCCCCATTCACCCATCCCCAACTCCTAGCAGCCACCAGTGTGTGTTCTGTCTTTAATGGGTTTTCCTATTCTGAATATTTCATGTAAATGGAATTGTACAGTATGTGACCTTTTGTATCTACCTTCTGTTTAATGTTTTTGAGGGCCATCCACATCATAGCATATGTCAGTAGTTCATTTTTATGACTTAGTATTTCATTGAATATTTATACCACAATTTGTTTCTCCATTCATCTATTAATGAACATTTATATTACATCCATCTTTTGGCTAAAGTGAACAGTGCTGTTATGGATATGTATTTGTTTGATTATCTGTTTTCAGTGGATAATATACTTAAGGAGAAGAATTGCTTGGTCATATAGTAATTCTATTTAACTTTTTTGAGGAATCACCAAACTTTTTCATAACACTGAATTATTTTACATTCCCATCCACAGTGTAAGAGGGCTCCGTTTTGCCTGGCTGGTGTAGCTCAGTGGATTGAGCGTGGGCTGGGAACCAAGCGGTCCCGGTTCGATTCCCAGTCAGGGCACATCCCTGGGTTGCAGGCCGGGTCCCCAGTGAGGGCCATGTGAGCGGCAACCACACATTGCTGTTTCTCCCTCTCTTTCTCCTTCCCCTCTCTCTAAAAATAAATAAATAAAATCTTAAAAAAAAAAAAGAGGGCTCCGTTTTCTCTACATGCTTGCCAACCCTTATTTTCTATTTTGTGGTGCATTTTAAAAGCATTATAACTATCATAAAGCATGTAAAGTGGTATCTCCTGGTTTTGATTTGCATTTACCTGGTGGCCAGTGATGTTTGGTATCTTTTCCTGTGTGTGTTGGCCATTTGTACATCTTCTTTGGAGAAATAGCTATTCAAGTCCTTTCCCCGTTTTTCAATTGGATTTTTTTGTCTTTTGTTGTTGAGTTGTGAGTGTTCTTTATATATTCTGGACACTAGACCATTATCAGATATATGATGTGCACATATTTTTCCCATTCTGTGGATTTGCTTTTCGCCTTCTTAGTAATGTTCTTTGATGCACAAAGTGTTCAGTTTTGATGGTGTCCAACAACCTATATTTCCTTTTGTTATTCATACCTTTGGTGTTATGTCTAAGAAACCATTCCCAAACTCAGAATCATGACAGTTTACCCATATGTTCTTTTCTAAAGGTTTTATGGTTTTTAACTCCTGCATTTAGGACATTGAATCATTCTGAGGGTTTTTTTTGTGTGTGTTATCATTTTATTTTACTTTATTATTGAATTTATTGGGGTGACATTGGTTAATAAAATATAGGTTTCAGTTGTAAAATTCTGTAGTACATCATCTGTTTGGAATCTTCTTACCCTTTCTCTTTCCTTTCTGCATTATTAGTCTCTCCCCTCTTCTCTGTGATCATTCCCATCTTCTTAAAAACAGAATCAACAATTCTAAGTCTGAATCATGGACTTCCCTCCCTGGAACACAGTGGCTCAGATACCATCTCCATGCAGATCCCCGGGGGCATAAAGGTGGAATTGCTTGTCGACATAGGTCACGCATTCTAGTTCCTGGAATAACAGCTTCCCACAGGCATTAATCCCTTAAGCCTGTCAGCTATGACTGAAGCTAAAATCTTTAGCTTTTGAGTTTCCCTACCAATTTGAATACAGAAACTTATAATTCTGCTTGTAAGTAGAGGTTAAAATTGGGAATTATTCAATAATAAAATTAATTTATAAATTATCCCTGCATACTGTAATGAAAGGGCTAAAGTTCTTTTAATTTTAAATTTTTAAAGTTGATTATAGAGAGAGGAAGAGAGAGAGAAAAACATCAATTTGTTATTCTACTTATCTATGCATTCATTGGTTGATTCTTGTATGTGTCTTGAATGGGCATCAAACCCGGAAACATGGTGTATCAGGACATTGCTCTAACCAACTAAACTATCTGGTAGGGCTTTTGGGCTGAAATTTTTTAAAAAATATGTTCTGTTAATAAATGTTCCTGATAAATATTTAGAACTTAAGCATTGCTTTTTAAAAATATCAAGTACTATATGTCTGCTGTGGTATCTTTTAATGTAGGTTTTCCAGAGAGTATCACTACTTTTAAGGCATAATTTGGGGTCTGGTTTTGGAATACTTTAGAATCAAAACAAATGAATTATAATCCTGTGATTATTATTCTTTGGTTCACTGATTAAAATTCACAGATGCAGGGCCTATTATTTAAAAAAGCAAATAAAACTCTATGTGACATGACTTGCAGATTCGATCATTAATTCTACCCAGTAGTTGACAAGGACCTTTGAAGAATTCAGCAGTCAAAAACCGGATGTGTCAGGAAAGGTAAAGTTGTATATTGAAGCTGTGCTGTGTTATGTGAAAGTAGGACAGAGATTAAAACAAGAGAGGCATCAGGTCAGAGGAGGCGGGACCAGGAGAAGAGGAATTTAGTGGAGGGACATGTTTGTAAACTTTCCTTGGAAATGCCTTACAGCGATGAGACTATGAACCTTGTATCCGACAGACTGTTTATGGAAGTGGGTGACATTAAAAAAATCATAATGAAGTTATTTATATATCCCGTTCAACTGTTTGGATTTTCATTGAGTTTATCTCTGCTACTAACTAGTTGTGAGAACTTGAATGCGGATTAGCTTCTATTTGTATTGCAGTTTTCCTTGGCCAAACAATGAGAGGATTGGACTAGAAGACTCACACACATCTCATATTGTACCAACCTATGAATTATTATTCACACTTCTAATTGGTATTAACAAATTCTTTTTTTTGTAGCTAATGAAATGAATTCTTGTAGCTCCTGTGGTAGTGGAATTTGAATTAATGAAGGTGTCTTTCTTCCTGTGTATATTACTTTGCAGTTTGTAGAGGCCCAATGTTTTGTAACCAAGTGGGAGGATGTCAAATTCAATCAAGAAAACAAAATATTTATTAAGTAAACACTAAGGAACTCTGGGAAAGTGCGACCTAAAGGTCCCAAAGGCCTCTGTCCCCGATGATCTGGTTATTATTTGATTTATGTCAGCTTGTGACTGCCCTTGTTTCAACCCCAGAGGGACCATGTGGGCAGTTTGTCCCGGATGTTGCTGAAGCATTGCTCTGCAGTGTTTGGAGCCTAGGGGTATGCAGAGTGCCCCATCTGCTCCTGGAAAGACAGGGAAGAGGCCCATTTTGCTCCCTCTGCAAAGTTGAGCCATTGCCGAATTTATTTATATTCATTCTGTAAGCAAAAAGACAACTCCCAGTAATATCATTTAACTGTATGTTGTCTTTTCAAAAATAAGAAAATTTTATAATTTTATGACATCTAAATTAACTATGAATACTAATTTTGTTGGCAATTTACTTTAAACTATTTTTAAACTGTAAGATGTTAACAAAAGGGTATTTTTTGAGACTTTTAGTTTGCACTGTCATTAATTTAACTTTTGCAAAGTGAATAAGACAATTGTTACTATGATAGTCAAACTATAAAAAGCATTTTCTCCTTGCAAATAAATTTAATTAAGTAAATTATATAGTAATTTTGTTCTATCCTGAAGAATGACAGGATAATTTTGGACTGTAGTTGGACTTGACATTTGATGTAATGATGATATTCATTGTTATGGTTTATGAAACTGTTAAAGTTAAGAACTGATTAACTATACTTTATATTTTGAAACAGCAGGTTATATTGTAAATTTAAAGCAACTTCAAATATGTTCTGATAAAGATGTAGTTGGGCAATTATACTTCTGTTGAAAATGGTATGATGATATAATTATGCAAATTATTCCAAATTATGTAAAGAGACACAAAATATATGTCTATACCTCTGAAGTATATAAACTGTTAATTTCATAGTCATGAATTTTAAAAATATTTAATGTTTTTTCTCTTTCTTAAGCTGTGAAAATAACGACATAATATTTAATACTTTTTCATTTACAACTCTGTACGGTATAGTACGATTCCATTTATATGAGATGTCTTAGTTGGCAAATCCATAGAAATGGAAAGTAGATTAGTGGTTGCCAGAGACTGGGGATGAGGGAAGGGAATGGGAGTGACCGCTTAGAGCTTTGGGATTTCATTTCGAGGTGATAAAAATACCCTGGAATTACGTGGTGGTGATAGTTGCGCACTTTGTGACTATTCTAAAAATTGTAAAATTGTACACTTTAAAAGAATACATTTTATGTTATATAAATTATATCCCAGTAAAGCTGTATAGTAAAACTCTGTGAGGACTTCACTAAAGTTAAAAGGAAGATTCTTATTAAGGAATCAGGAAGCCTTAATTTGTGTTGTTATTCAAATACAGCCTTTTTTATTTTCCTTGGTTCCAGTAAGGTCAGAGAATTTTGGTTCATAGCCTATGAAATATCTTTTTATAATTTTGTATTATATAGCACTATCATTCATTTTTTAGTAGAGGCTATCATGAACATTAAATGGTTTCTTGTGAAGCAACCTACTTTTCAATTATATCAATTTTGAGCACTGCATTATTTGTGATTGAAATGACATTTATTATGATAGTAAAAATATAAAAACTGTAAAATTCTTTAACATATAAATGTAGTTCTCAGGAATCAATGTTTATTTTTCTGTTAAAGTTCTAGATATATGAAGATTTACTAAACAATTTATGGTTAAGGTAAAAGATTCACTTTTGTTCATGCAATTAAGCATCTTTTCAGTAGAATAACTATTATATATTCTTTAGCTATTATTATCTTCAAAAATAGTTTTTTATAAAGTTATATTTGCTAAAGAAAAATGATAGACTTTGCCTATGCTAAATTGATCCTCTTGACCTGGCTGGTGTAGTTCAGTGGATTGAGCATGGGCTGCGAACCAAAGTGTCGCC
>PVJI01015807.1:0-40044 GCA_004026765.1 Micronycteris hirsuta
CAAAGGCCACCAGCTGCAGGAGGAGCCTGGAGGCCACTCAATTCACTGCCCGGAGGCTGCTTTGGGCAGGGCCTACCCTCCTGGACAGGCTCAGTTATGGGCCCCTCCCTCCCCAGGGGCCACTGGAACTGGCTTCTCTGGGTCACCTATTTCTGGGCCTGAGGGCCGGGGCTTGGACTGAGTGTTCTGTTCCAGCCTGGGAAGGGCAGACACTGCCTGGGACCCTCAGCCATTCTTGGAGCCAGCCTTGGCCCCCAGGAATGGCTCCTTTGGTGCAGCTTGCATGGGTCAGTTCTCGGGGGAAGTGCCCTGCCAAGAGCTTTCCCCGTGCAGGTAGAGTCTGCCACGTGTACCCACTCAGCCCATAACTTCAGCGGTGACTGCTGTGCCCACAAACCTGGAAGGGGCCACCCTCTGTCCCGGGGCAGGTGTCCTTGCCATGGAGTCTCTGACAGGTGGCCAAACTCTAGGGACACGTCTCTCCCTCCCTAAGGGTGACTGTCCCTTGAAGATGAAGGGTTGGGGGGTTTTCCAAATACCTCCCTTCAGGTCCCCCAGAATCTCAGTTTCCTTGAGGCAATATTTACCTTCCCAGGCTAACATCTGCCATTACAGAAGAAAAAATTAAAAGCAGCCCTTTTCTCACCAATTGACCCAAAATGAATAAGCTTTGTCCACCCAGTGGGTTTGCTGTCAAAAATTATCACGCAGAAAAAAACCTGTCAATACTCTGCAGCCGCTGATATACAATGAGCCAGTGTTAGCAACACTCAGCTTCATTTTATTATTGCATTTTACAAAGTTACCAAGACAACTGAGGCCAAGTAATGGAACCTTGACTTTATGCGCCATGAAAATTTAATAAAGAATTTTTAAAGGCTGTTAGGAGGCAGGAGAAGCCTAGCAAGCAGCAGAGCCCCGCTCCGAGGGAGGAGGGCTGATGCACGGGGGCCCTGCCAGACCTCGAGGGGCCTCCGGCCAGGGGCATCTCGGTGGGCAGGGGGTGTCCCGGCATCCCAACGGTTCCAGCATGTGGAGACAGGCCCTTTCCTCAGCAGACACTTATTAACATATGGCCCAGGTGCCGAGTCCCAGCCAGGCTCTTCACATTCCTGGTGGCGAGGTCTCCACTGTACATACCGGGACTCGGGCAACGGGATGCGGTCTCTGGTCACTATGCAAGAGCACGGACCGATGGCCAAACCCAGCCCCTCCATCTTCCCACCACCACCCAGGGCTTCCTCTGGGAACAGGAAAACTTCCCAGCTGATCTCTTTAATCCTCCAGCTCCTCGCCTGGCCTCTGCAGCCTGGGAGGGGCTGGGGAGCCGGCCAGTCCTGGTGGCCTGAGGCCACACTGTCGGAACCTAGTGAGCGCCTCCTCGTGGGAGGAAACATTTCCCAGGAGCTCTCTGTGGGCCTGGTATGAAATAAGACTCAGGCAAATTGCTGGAAAATGAGCAAAACGTTGGTAATGTTGCCGTTTTGCACCAAAGCTCAATGGTGCTCACTCTGTGTGTGTGTGTACCTTACACACAAGCACTATGCCACGTGTTTTCTCTAGTTATATACAAATAGAGACTTCTGGTTACTAGAGATGGAAGTAATTAGATGTGTTGACTGTTCTGCAAAGCTCTTTGGTCCCTGGGAACAGAAGAACATTTGAACTTCGTGAGGGAGGAATCCCTGTGCCATCGGGAGACCAGTGAGGTGGGGTTTGGGCCGCTGTGGGCCTTGCTGAGAGGCGGCTCCTGCAGGGGCGGCTCCCAGCTCTGAGCATGGAGGGAAAGGGCTCAGGTGCCCAATTTCAGGCCCAACGCTCACCTGTAGGGCCAGGGAGTTCAGGGCATTAATCAAGACATTTTTAAAAGTTCAGCGATTCGGGTGCAGTGATGCTCTGCCAGTCACAGGGCAGCTTCCGGGTGTCAGAGGAGCGGCAGTGACTGCTTTTCAGCCCTTGGGTTTGAGGACAGCGGGAGGGGCAGAGGGAGCGAGCTGACTGCTGCGGCTTCGTTTGTCGTGATGGATTATCACGTTCAAGAACCTTTTCCTCCACCTCTTTACACCTCGTAGGAAAGCAGGAGCCAGTCTGAAGATGACAGGGCACTGGATCAGCGCTCGGTTTTACGGAATGCTTCTCACATACACTGTACTTTCTGTTTCTCGTTCGTTGTTCCCAGAGATCAAGAGAGAGAGGCCTTGTCACCCCCTCGTGTGGCTCAGGGACCTGGAGCCCGCAGGACGTATGCGGCCTGCTGAGTCTTTCTGGGTACACAGCAAGAGACCACCAGATCAGATGGCCCCCCAAGTTGAGCCTCCAGAACCCCAGGATCTCCCAGCCTCTCCGAGACGTGGGTTTCCATCTGTGAAATGGGGCCAAACCCTCTCCCCACCGGGTCGAGGGAACAGAGGCACCGCGTACAGCAGCCACGGTGCTGAGAAGGAGCGAGGGGTCTGGGGCCAGGGGCCTCACTGTGAGTCCTGGCGCAGCCCCGGGGCCTTGGGCCAGTCCCTTGACCTCCTGGGCATCAGCCCCCACCCGTGAAGAGACGGTGATGAGAATCCTCATCCTTCCCTGGGTTGTGAGGAGGACGGCTGTGAAAGTACTTTGTAGACTGTGAAGTGCTGAACAGATGTTAAATTCATGTTGGAAAGGGAAGTGGTTCTAGAAAGGCACGGAGTGCCATTCCGAGCGTCTGGGGTCTGTGCCACCCCGATCTCACCCACCCTGCCTGTCAGCATTCACATCGGGATCATCTAATCTGTCCTGACTCACCTCACCCAAGTGCAGGCAGCTGCGGAGGTGGAGAGACAGCTGGGCACCAATGGAGGAGCCATGGTGAGGACCATCCAGCCCCGTGGGCCTTCGTCTCCGAGGCTGGAGGAGAGCTGGTGCCCCCGGGGGATGCAGCCCATCCTGAGCCTGGGACGAAGGCACATGGAGAGACTGCCCAGGGTCAGAGAAGCCACTGTCTGCTTGGGTTCACGGGACAGGCCCTGTACCTGGGAGCCAAGGAGCCCGCCGTGGGTATGGAGGTGCTCAGCAAGTCGCCTTGGCGAGGTTTAGGAAAGCGCGGTTCTCAGGGGCACCTGCAGGCTCCGGGGAGGAGGGGCGCTGCATCGCTGCTCCTCGCTTGTGGCCTGCTGGACATCCGGGTTGTTTAAAGCAGCACCTGCTGGGCCCTGCCGTGCACCGGGAGAGGCCAGCATGGACCCCGCCCCTGCCTGACCCTGAAAGAACGCCCAGCTTGGTGGGAGCAGATGCCACAGGGCAGGCGTGATCACCAGGGACCTTCCCAGGTTCTTGCAGGTATAAGCAGCAGCAGTTCATTCTGTTTGGGGGACAAACATTGCATAGGAGACATGTGAGCCTGACTTTCAGAGACAAGTAAGTTTCCATTGGACGTAGGGAGAGGGGACAGCAAACGCAAGGACAGAAGAGCACGGAGCGGGTCCGCACCCTTCAGCCTTCCCACCGGGGTAAGGACAGAACGTTCTCTTCGGCACAGTGAAGGCAGATACAAGGAGCCATGGGAGCACAGGGTCGTGGCAGGGTGCATGAGGCGCGTGGGCCAGGCGCTTTCAGGAAGACAGGGATTAGATTTAGGAGGGACCTTGAATGCCGGCGTCAGGGGTTTGGGCTTTATCTGGGCCAAGATGAGGGCTGACTGAAGTGGGGGGTTCCTGCAGTCAGTTGTGGCCCATCCCTTCACCTGAGAGGGACGGAGGGTGTGTTGACGGAGTCGAGAGGCAGGAGATAGCTGAGGTCCAGGTGAGGGATGATGAGGTCTGAGCTGGGGCGAGTGGACAGAGGCCCAGGGAGACCCAGGAGCGGGCAAGGAGGCTTGTTTAGTGGGTGGAGGTGCCTGTCTCTGCACAGGGACCAGCACTGCTGACAGTGGCCCTGAACCCAAGCCGCCTTGACAGGCACCTCGTGCTGGCCGCTTCTGGCCGGGCCCTGGTGCCGTGGTGACATAACGTGCATGCCCTGTGGTACACGCTCCCCAAACGGAGGCACGCTGAGCCATCCTTTCGTGAAACCGTGCTGGAGGGCCGTCCGTCCGTCCAGGGACTCGGCCAGGGGGACAGGCAGGGCCGGGGTGGCTGGGCCGGGGACAACTGTGGCTAGGCAAGGGCCGTGTCCGGCTGCCTGTCGTCAGTGTGCCCTGGACCCTGACTTGCCCGTGGCTATTTCCCACAATGCCACTGTGGCCGCCAGTGAGCAGGGCTTCCTGGGGACACAGATGGAGACAAGAGAAGGCTCTTGTGCGAGGGGAGCGAGGGTCCCCTTTTCCCCGCACACCTGGCACCTGGGCTTCGCGCCTCATGCTCTGCCTGCCCTGACCTTTACACAGGTCTTGTTTCCTCCCCTCGGAAGCCCCCTCCTGTCGCCCAGGGCGCCCAGCCCGTGGTGGGCACATAGGAGCCCTTGGCAGTGCTGGCCACATGGGGAGCACCCCGCCTGTGAGGGTGCCGATCGGAGGCCCTATGGCTGTGGGACTCCTGCTTTGGGGTTAAGGTCAAACACAATCAGGCAAAATGACCTCTGTGGCTCCTGCCAGCTTTAAGATTCTAGGAGCCTTAGTGACTTCTTAGTTAATTATTTCTTAATTAATAACGAACCAGCCACTGCAGCAACAGGCGAGCTAATGAAATAAATGAGGCTAATCTATTAACTACACCCATGTAGCACATGATTGGGACGGGAGAGGCACGGACGCCTGCTGGGCATTTCCCCTGCGTTCTTGCAGAGTGGCGGCAGGCGCCAGACGCGACGCTCTCGGCATTCCCCAGAGCTCGCTCTCGGGGCCCCGGCAGACCCGAGATCGGCTTCCACAAGTCCTTTCCTCGGCGCCCCGAACGCAACAGTTCTACCCTGTTGTCGCTTCCCGTGAGCTCAGGATAGAAGATGCCACCTGTCACCTTCGGGATGTCGTATGTCCACCGGTGACTGGAAAACAGGACCACCACCAAGAGGCACTGGGAGGAAGGCGAGAGAGAATCAGCTGGCCTCTCAAAGCGCAGCTCAGCACGACAGGGGGCAATGAGCAGAGTCCCGGGTGGGAGTTCTCCACGGGCGGGACATCCAGGGCCCTCTCCAGCCCCGGAGGGCTTGCTCTTCTGGGAGCGTGGCGTGGCCCTCAGGCTGGAGCGTGTCTGGGGTGGGAGAGCCGGGCTGTGCAGGGCCGGAGGCCACCCTCCGCCGGCGGGGCTGCCGGGGCCGCTTCCTGGGGCGTGCTGCTGTAAGGGGGCCGCCCCCCTGGCCTGCCACTCCGTCCACACACCAGCCGCTTCTCGTCCAGCAGGGACAGGTGGTATTCGCACAGGTCGATCAGCGAGGCCACCTGCTTGTGGAGGGGCAGCATCTTGAACTTCCGCTGAGCCAGGTAGAAGAAAGCTTCTACGAAGGCCTGCAGGCACATCCCTGTGGGCAGAGACACCAGGGTTAGGGGCGTGCATGCGACTGCTGCGGGGCGCTGCCCTGGGGAGTCCTGACTCCACCCGCCAGGCACTTTCCTGCCGCGGTTTCCGTTCTGGAAATGAAATGGGGCTCATTCATTGGGCGCCCACCAACCCTGCACCCCGCTGGGCACACACAACCGCGGGCAGCTTCGCTCCCTTGCGCAGTCCTGTGGAGTGGATTTAGCTAGCCCCATTTTACAGATGAGGAGACTGAGTCTCGGAGAAGCAGGGAAACCTGGGCAAAGTCCTATGGGTAGAAAGGGGTAGAGTTGGGGTGTAAGCCTAGTCCAAAGCCTCAGCCCTCTGCACCACCATAAACTGCCCCGTTAAATCCAGGCCCTGACGGCGACAGTAAGGGGAAGAGTCAGCCAATGAGGCCAGGGGACACCTGCTGGCGATGTGCCACATCTGGATGGAGGTGCGGCCTCCTGGGTATGTGTGTTTACCAAAAATCATCAAATTGGACCTTAGGATTTGTGCGCTTGGCTGTATGTAAATTTTACTCAAAAAGGTAAAATACCCCCAACCCTTTCTCTCTACCCAAAACAATAGTCTGGAACATATTAATAGCAGTCCTCTCTATGCCCTGGAATGTTCTTTCCTTTGCATCACAAGCTCCTACTCATTTTGGGATCTGTGCTCAGAATCACTTGCTCAGTGAAACCTCCGCTCATTCCCGGCTCAGGCCACCCCTGGCACGTTCACGGGATTCCGTGGGCTCCTTGGGGAAGGTGATGAGAAGGCCAGACTGCATGCCACCAGTATTTTAGACCAGGCTGGCTCTGAGTCTGCAGGTCCGCGTCTCCCCAGCAGCCTTGCTTCCCAGCTCAGAGGCGTGAGCCCCCAGCTTCTGTCGCCACTGGGGGAAGCCAGGTCTGGAGTTTGTAAATGCCAGGTTATACGTGGACCCTGGAACCTGAGCGCTCTTTCTGCCTCGGGAGCTCGAGCCGAGCAAAGTTGTTTTGTCTCTTTCCAAGTCCATCAGGGCTTTTCTGCTCAGCTTCTCTTGGCTCCAGATGCTCCGCCGGCGCCCTGCTCTGTTTGGCCCTGACAGGAGGGGTTAGTCTGACGAGAACAGTAAGACCCTGGTGTAAAACCCCGTAATGTAAACGCAGGCCTGGCGGGACAGGGCGGCAGGGAGATGGGGCCTCTGTCTGAATCCAGAAGCAGATGTTTCCTACTCACGGACTCTGGGGCCGGGGCCCTCCTGGGTGTGTGTGCATGCATGTGTGTGTGCGTGTGCATGCCTGCGCGTGTGTCACAGGAGGCGAGAGGGTCAGACATGTGCAGAGTGCAAGCGGCTGGGATCTAGAGCCAGAGAAACCCGGCGTGGCCCCAGCCCCCTTTCCCACCTCATGATCTAAACAGCACTCCCCAAAGTGTGGCCCGCAGCCTGGGGCCACGTCCAGAAACTGTGAGCCCCGGTCCCTGACAAGACAAGGAGCTCGGGCCAGAATGTGAGCCACCCTCCTCATCCATCACACTGTCTGGTTCCGCTGGCAGTGCTTTACAGTGAGTCTTTCTTAACAAGGGAAGTAGCACCAGTTTGCGTCTGGCTGGAGCCTCTCGTCTGGGACTGGACGGAGCAGCTCGTGGACTGACTGCAACTCTGCGTGGCCCTGGTCCACACGAGCCTGCCCCGCACCCACGCCCACGCCAGTCACCAAGACCTCGTCACAGTCCAGACTCTGGGGCGGTGCCCTCTCAAGGCACTCAAGACACTGCACTCTCAACGAGCTTCCCGGGGACGCCCCCGCTGCTGGTCCTCGGGGGGCCCTCTTGGCAGCGAGGACGGAGCAGCTTTTACTCAGCAAATATTTGTTTCCTTCCCTTAATTGAAGGCAGACAGTGATTAGAGCCATAATGCACAGAAAAAATACACTGAGGACCTTTTCTGGAAAAAAATACACAGCTAAATGATCTGGAAGAAGCCAGCCTAAAATGAGAAGCGGGATCTAATGTGCTCTACTTGGTTTGCTTGTCTGCATTTTCTGATGTTCTATAGTAAACACACATGCGGTGTAAAAATACGTGGTGCTAAGTTCTACAGGGTGGAAGGAGGCGAGGCAAGGACAGCCACTTTTAATTATAAACCCTTTGCCACTATTTAAAGTTATGTACATGTATTACTTTGAAAAAATACAATGTAAGCTTTCTGCATATATGTTCTACTTTAATACATATTAGCTAATATACTATATTTTTTATAAGATGCACTTCACCCCTAATTTGGGAGGAAAATGGGGGTGCGTCTTGTAGTCCGAATGTAGCTTACCTGGCTGTTTACATTTACATTGGTGAAACGTTATGTTTTTATGTTATTAAATATTTTATCACATTTTTTGCTTCAAAAAATTTTTTTCCTATTTTCCTCCTCTTAAAACCTAGGTGCGTCTTATGGTCCAGTGGGTCTTACGGTCCTAAATCTACGGTGTACATGAAACATACCATAGAAGAGGCAGTAGGGGGAATGGACGTCACTGATTCTGGCATAAGGCACCTGTGCTGCGCGAGGCACTCTGACCCTCAGTACTACCCCCACTGTGCAGGTGGGAAAGCTGAGGCCCAGACAGATGAACTGACTTGCCCTCAGGTCTCACACTGGTAAGTGGCAGGGCTGGGATCCAAACCCAGGCCTCAAGCGCTGCTGATTTTGCATTCCTGAAAAGTCCTCCTAAGCATCCCTACCAAGAACACTCTGGGGGTAAGGACGCTGTGGTGGAGGACAGACATGCTTCCATGGAAACAAGTAGAAGCTGCAGGCAACAGCAACGCCAGAGACTGGGGAGTCTGGGGAGTGAGGGGAGTCAGCGGAGGGTGATGCGGGGGAGGCATTTGAGTTGGGCCGTGAAGAATGGGCAGGGATGAGCTGGGGGTAGTAGGCCGGGCTGAGGACAGGGATGAGCAAGGCAGGTGGTGGGTGTGTGGCCCAGTGACAACCCCAGGTGGCCACAGCAAGACAGGCTGTGGAAGGGGCCAGGGGACTAGACTCTGGAGGGGCTGGCAGGCCAGAGGAAGTGAGCAGGAGCCACAGAAGGTGCTGGACAAAGCAAGCCACGACTGAGCTGTGTGCCCACACCTACAGCAGCCTGAGGACATTTCAGGTCTAAGGATTTTGTCTTCTTTTCTTTTATAGTGCCAGAAACTTTGTGGGATTGCGGGTGGGGAGGGGTTGGGTTTGTTTTGTTTCAGTCCTCCAGTGGAATCTTGCCAGGTCAGAGCGTTGCCCACACAGAGCTCCCTCACCCCTCAGACTCTCGGATCTTTGTAACCAGCAAAGCCACCGTCACTCCCGATGCTCTAGAATCTTCATTTTACAGAAAGGGGGGGCAGGAAAGGAGGGCCCAAGTCACACAGCCAGTAACTAGCAGAAGCGCGGCTCAACCCCGGGTCTCCTGAGTGCAAACTGCACCCTAGCCCCCAGCGCCAGCAAACGCTGCTCAGGCCAGGGGCTGGTGGCCCACAGCCCTGCGTCCCTGCTCGGTCCTGCTGAGTGTGTCTGAGCGAGACCGAAGGCCAAGGTGGGCCGGGGGAGGGGACCCTCCAGACTGCATCTACTCCTGGGTCTCGGGCCCCGACGAGGTTGCCACTTAGTTGTAATAACAATGTGCACGGGGCTTTGTACTTATTTCATTAAAATTGTAAACATTTTTGTATGTTGCTATGCAACCTTCATAACATCATTTTAATGGGGGCATAATATCCCTTCACGTCTTCCCTCCTGCATCATTTCACTTCTCTGCTGAGCACCGTGCATGGCTAGTGATGCTGCTTCCACTGTTGTTGACAATCTTACAATAAACACTTGGTATAGCACTTGGTTTTTATTTCTGATTAATTTATTCTCTTACAATAACACCCTAGGAGCCCGTTTTTTAATCATAAGGTTGGTTTAGTAATTAATTTCATGTTAAAAATACTTTAACCTTATACTATACCTAGCCCCCTCTGAAAGCTCAGCTGCCGAATGTCATTTCAACTCCTTAACAGTTAAGGAGTAGTTTACATGTATACAGTCCTAAAATTATTCCAGCCCTTGGCAGGCAACCGCGAGGCTGATGTGCTCCCCGGTGAAAATGAGTTTGACATCCCCGCCCTCTAGAGTCCCCGAATGGACCAAGCACACGGCTGGGCAGCCCCCACACGTGAGCACGTGAGAGAGAACACATCCTGTCCCGCTGAGACCACGGAGGCTGCTGCTCAGCCCGAAACCGACAAAACCGTAAAATCCGATCATAGCGAGGTCAAGGTGAAATCGCCATTGACTTTTGAAAAGCAATTTGGCAAAAGTTTCTCTTTTATTTTGTTTTTTCTTTCCTTTTTTTCTTTTTTGAATGTATTGGGCTGGTGAAAGTTTTAAGAACCACTCACGTGCTTCAGAATAGTCCTTCCAAAAGCCCAACAGCGCACACTTGGTGTTCACCGCCACCTTCTTTACAGCAGGGGCAGCGCGCGCTGCCTGACTCGGAGCGCACTTTGAGATCCTTCTTTCTACTTTTCTGTATTTTCCAAATAAGATAATGCATGATCATTGTGGATAATAATTAGAAAGATGTATATATTATTTTTAAAATGCCCCCAACCTGCCTCCCCAGTAGGCCCCTATGCTCCTGGGCGCCGGGGGCCGCCCCCACCTTCCCCGTGGACCCGGAGCGGGCAAGGCCCGGCGTGGCAGGCACCGCTGAATACCCACGTGACCCACGTCAGTGGCTGCGATGCTGAAACGAGCCTGTGATGTGGGCGTTACTCCCACCCTGCCCTTGACAGCGGGGGTGAAGGGAAGGTCAGCCTGTGAGCGCCCTTCTCCTAGATGACATGAGGACTCCCCAGACCAAGAGGATGCACCCCGGAGGCTCCCAAAGTTCAGGCTCCGCCGGAGGGCTCGGGAGCGCGCAGGCGCGCCCCAGAGGCCCTGGTTCCGAAGGGCTGCGCTCTTGCGCTTCCACCGCGTTCCGAGACGGCGATGAGGCTGCCAGTCCAGGCACCTCACTGTGAGAACCCCGTTCCTTCCTCCTCCCGCTGCCAAGTCCAGGCTGTACCTAGCCCCCTCTGAAGGCTCAGCTGCTGTTTTGCTAGAAAACCTGCCCTCAAAATGCAAGGTACCTGACTTTGGGCTAAAAGTGTCTTCCGCTAAGACACTCCAAGAGCACTCAATCTGTTATGTTTTTTAAAGATTTTATTTATTAATTTTAGAGGGTGGAGAAGGGAGGGAGAAAAAGAGGGAGAGAGACATCGATCAGCTGACTCTCGTACACACCCCAACCTGCAACCCAGGCATGTGCCGTGACTGGGAATCGAACTGGCGACCTTTAGCTTTGTGGGATGACGCCCAACCCACTGAGCCACAGCAGTCAGAGCTCAATCAGTTATTTTTAAAAGATGAATGATGGAGCTGGAAAACCATGGCATTGTCCCACCTTTGCATTAAGTCTTCTCGGTTTCTGAAGGACAAATGGCATGTCCCCGGTTTCTCCCGGCATCATTGCTTGACCACTAGGAGGGGCGGACTCTGCTGTTCCCTCTGAGCCTCCTCTCTCTGTACTGCAGAAGAGCACACCGGGAAGGTTCCAGCAGCCCAGGTCTCAGGGCGCCCTGTGGACCAAGGCTGGACTTGGGATTTCATGTGGAGGAAGCCGGGAGGCCACTGGGGACCTCTGAGGCAACCTGGCCAGCATGGCTGCTGTGTGGCGAGCACACATGAAAGGAAGCAGGGGTCTGTGGGGAGCCCCTGTACTGGTCCGAGTGGGAGCTGGCAGCGGCTTGACCAGTGTGGTGCTTGCTGGTGGAGGGCTCGGGATGACGAGCTTCTGGACGGAGTCTGCGGCTAGTGCCATGGACGAGTCCTTATGAAGGAGTGCCTCTAACACCGGCTGAGGGGACTGGCCTCCCTTCGGAGTCCATGGTTTTCAAGCATTTTATGCATAAAATGATCTGGGGACTGCGCCAGACATGCAGGTTCCTGTTCCCGTGACCGGGAACTCTGCCCTTGGTGATGAGGCCCCAGCAGCCGTGCCGGTAATGTCAGTGTTGGGGCCTCCGTCCACGGGCCCTGGACGAGGCAGTGGAGTAAAGAGGTGGGAGCATGGTATTTGAGAAGCCCAGTGCTAGCCTAGCTCTGCTGTGGGCCACCAAGACCCTTTGGGGTGCACAGAGCAAGCCTTCTTCTCTGCACTACACCGCCGCCCTCCCCACCGTCTCCATTGGCTCGGGCCACCATAACGAAACACCGCAGCCCGAGTGGCTTAAACAGCAGGCATATTCTCCCACCCTGGAGGCTGGACGCCTGAGGTCAGGGTGCCGGCAGAGTTCGGTCCTGGTGTGAGCTCTCTGCCTGGTGTGAACTCTCTTCCTGGCTTGCAACTGGCTGCCTTCTCGTATGCGGCAAAGTGAGTGAGCCAGCTCTCTGGTGCCTCTTCTTACATGGACGCCAGTCCCATTGGATCAGGGCCCCACCCTTATGACCTCATTTAACCTCAAGCACCTCCTCAGAGGCCAGGTCTCCAAATACAGTCACACTGGGGGTAGGGCTTCGACATGGGGATTTGACGGGGAGACAATTTGGTCCACAGCTCCCCAAAGTGCATGGTCCTGCTGATCCAAGCGCACCTGCACCTGGGGACACACGTCTACCATTCACCGAGTCTCTGAGACTACCCGAGCCATCCTGGAGAGATGTAAGGAATCCTGCCCCTCTTCCCTGCTCCCCACCAGCCCCCCAGAAAAGCCCCTCAGGGCACGGACCGGAGGTGGAAACATCTCTTTGGTAACATGGCCGTAGTGACCCATTAGCAGGAAAAGTAACAAAAGGAAACAGTAACAGGCAATATTTATAGAGCGCCATTAAGTGCAAGGCCCTAGCTGAGTGTGGTTGTTTAACTTAATTCCACAGAAACCTCATGCGGCAGGAGTTAAACCCATTTCACATCAGAGATTCGCCGAAGTCTCGGAGCTGCTAGGTGGCAGATCCCATGGACTACTGTCCTAACTTCTTCCTCCACTGCTGCTGCCGCGCCGGCGTGGCAATGCCAGTCGCGGAGAAGGAAGCAACGACACCTGCCTGGCAGCGGGCAAGGGATGGGCCTCATCCATCTCTGCCTTGTCAGCAACACGGCGCGGTCGGAGCCGGCGGTCCCCGCCTGCCTCCTCTGCCTGCAGATAAGCTGTTGAGTATTTTTTGAAACTTCATTTGGGCTGACGGATGTCGCTGGAGAAAGCAGGCTTTGAAACATTCCAGTTGTAGCCAGACGCACGTCTCTCACCCGAGACGGCCGCTCGGTTGTCGGGATGCGGCCCCTGACAGATGCCGGCCTCATTCTGTCAATCAGTCGGGTGAGGGTGGGCCCACAGGCTCCTCCAGCCCTGAGTAGGCTCCTCTAGGCTCCCAGGGAGGGGTCCCTGCACACGGGACCTCAGGAAAGCCCTGGTGGCTGCCCTGCAATAGCCCCATCATCTGTGTGGGGGCTTGAGGATGGAAACCAAGCTAATATCTGCAGGTGCAGGTATTTATAAACAATACCTGTTTCTCCGCTGGTTCTCAGAGCAATGTGCAGCAGAGAGGGTATTACCAGTATCCCCCAGGTACAGGTGGGGAACGCAGACCGGGAGAGGCTGCGCGGCCCGAGGAGGCGCCCCTCAGCGGAGGGGGCAGCGTTTAAGCGCGTGCCCATCTGCCTCTCGGACCCGCGTCCTTTCCTCCACAGCACGTCCTTTCTTAACAGCTGACATTTACATATTATTTTACTGTTAACAGAGCGCATTTGCATATGTGGTATAATTGAATCATTGTTGACAGCCAGGGATGTTACCCCAGACTGAATGGAGATATTTCCTTTCCTCTCCAATATGTCCGAGCTCCTTGCTAGCACTTCTGTTTCAAGGTGCTGGTGTGCTGGGCTAGGACAGCCCTTTCAAGTTCCCTCTCTCTCCCCAACCCTTAAATCTCTTTCTTATTACTCACACAGAATAGATGTTTCTGTCTCACAGTACAATCCTAAACGTGTAAGGATACAAGCCTCTATTTGGCATCATCAGTAGGAAATAAAGTTGAATGATCTTGACTAGAATTAGCTTAGCGGCTCCTCTCTGCGCCGTGGAATGCCCCCCACAAGAGCGATCAGTAGAGTCCGCAGCAGCTCCAGGCGGTTCATCACCAGAGTCTCGGCCGGCTCTCCGCCCCTCGCGGGCCGCACAGCCTGGCTCCCTGTCTGCTGCCCCACGGTCCCCCCAGACGTTAGGAAGGTCTCTCCAGGCCAGCGGCTGGCATCTCGAAGGGCTCTGTTCCGGGACATCGAGCCTGGGCGTTTCCCACAGGATGGCATTCGGGTCCGTGGGATGGCGGGGCTGGGTCCCAATCCTGCTGCCTGCCAGCTGTCTAGTCCTCAGCAAGTCCTTTCACCCCTCCAGGCCTCTGTTTCTCCATCTGTGAAATGGGGACCATGCTGTCTGCCCCCATGGCTTTCACAGGACACTGCCCTGAAAAGCCCAATACCAGCTTCTGCATGGTGGCAGCAACACCTCCCGTGTCCCCCACTTTACTTGTGCGCTCTCCCCTCCCTGGAACCGCAGGCTGTCCTAACATCAGTTTCGTTTCTTCTTCTACTGCAGCTCGCTGACTGCTTGTCCCCACCCCAGGCTGTCCTCGTGAGGCCAGGGGCCTTTGCCGCCGCCCCAGCTCTCCCGGAGCGGGCCCTCGACAAGGGTTTGTGGGACACATGAGCCCACTGACTGGGGGTGCGGGAGGAAACCCGGGGCAGGGACGTCAGAAGGTCTTTGGTCCTGGGCACTGGGTGGCTTTGAGCCAGTCACCTCCTACCTCCTGGCCTCACCTGCTATAAAATGCGTGGCAGGCTGGGCCATTCCGCAGGATTCCAGAAGTATTGAGAGGGCTGGCAGCTTCTGGATGTTTTAAAGATGGTAATAACTAAAATCACATACCATATTTGTTGAAGACGCTCTGCCCGCCGGGACTCACATGGTGCATTTCCCCTGTGCACGCTTATTTAATCTCACGGCAACCCGGAGAGGCCCGGCCCAAGGTCACACATCCCTCGCCCAAGGTTGCGCTATTGGAGAGCGGTGGTGCTGGGACACCCACCGCCGCTCCCCACACGAGGTGAACACCTCCTCAAGGCCCACCTTTCAGGAGGAGAAAGGGAGAGCTCAGGAGCAGAAGTCGCATACGTGCCGCCATTGTGTTCAAGTATCACAGCGACACGTCACTATCACCTTTGTCCTTGGCTAGATAGAACAATCAGCAAGGGTCAGGAAGGAACCATGTATCGACTTTGCAGAAAAATCACTACCCCTAGAAGCCTGCAGCACCCACCTAACCAACACAGTCGTAGCCGAGGCAGCGATTCCATCACTTCTTTAATCACAGGCCGTACCGCTGGCCACCAGAGTGCCCCAGAGGTCCCACTCCAGTCCCATCTAGCGTCACCCCTCATTCCGCCACGGCACGGACACAGGTTCCTGAATCATGGTCTGGGCAGATGGGCGAAGGGCTGGTCACCACTTCCCGTGACTCCTTCGTGCTATTCCAGACATTTCTCATGGGATTAATGGCTCCAACGGGACCTTCAGAGGCTCAACACCCACTCCTCAGCAAGTGGTCAAATCTCTGGCTTGGACAGGACTTGGAATATTACACAGTCCAGACCCTTACAGGACAAAAACAACACGCATATCTGGCACTGCGGCAGGTGCATTATGGGCACTCTCAGGTAAACCTCTGGGTGGTAGGTGCATTTATGACCCACCCCCCTACCTGCACACTGTGTTTAATGACATAGCGAAACTTTGCTTTTGTCTTGGGTTTTCTGTTTGTTGGTTGGGTCCTGCAGGCTTCTGGGGAGCAGGGAGGTAAAGACATTCACCCAGAGTCCCCCAGCCTGGAGGCAGTGGTGGGATTTGAACCCAGGCTCTGTGAGTCTGCCCTCCCAGCATCAGGCTTCCTCAGAGACTCAAGGAAGAAACTGAGAGTCATGAGTTGGCAAAACTGTTTCTAGCATGTTTGCCCAGCTCCCTGTAGCTCCCCCGTGAGATCCGGAGCGGTGGCCGCCCTCCCTGACATTGCAGACCACGGCCACCTAGCCCATGCTAGGCCATCCCCAGGAGGGGATGCTCATCACCTCCCCAGGGAGGCTCCTTCTCACTGTGTGCTCCCTGCTTTTGAGCTGACAAGTGCAAAGCCTCCCCACTGGCCCCACTTTCCTGTATCACAAATCTAACTTTTTTTCCCCACAAGGGCCTCCCTCTGGGGGATTAGTAAGGCATCGGCCAGGATGATTCAATCCACACGCTCTTGCAGACCACCCGTCAGGTGGATGCGGGGATGTGGGGATGTGTAGGCCCTGGTATGCAGGGGAGGGGACAAGGGGAGGGGAGAGGGTTGTGGAACCCAGAGTGGAGAGTGTTGGAACGCGCAGGAAGAAGCCCAGAATTGCCTGCGGGAGGCAGGATGCCTTACAGAACACCTAAGGAAGGAAAGGTCTGCGGTCTGGCCTCAGGGCCTGATGCCCCCAGCTCACAGGTGTCTTCCCTTCTCCCAAATTGTGCCCATCAGCCCTGGGTCTTGCATTGTTTCTGCCTTAACACGCATCTCCCCGTCATTCTGTCGCTGCTCCCTGATCAGCCAAGTTTCCCCAAAAGACCCCGGCACACCTGTTGTCTCCACAGCCTTCCTCCTGCTTGTCGGGGTGGATGTTCGCTGCCCCTCCACCAAACGGCCGGTGCCGAAAGACTGGGCCCTGTCCCTTCCCTTTCTCTTGGCTCGCACTCTCTGCAGCGTTTGCCAGCGAGGAAGCCTCCCTTCTTGAGACACTCTCTTCCCCGCTCCTCTGACACCCACTCTCCTGCTTCTCTTTGTAGCTATCTGGGGACTCCTGGCTCCGGCTCTCCTGTCCTCTGCTGGCTTCTTCCTGCCTGGGGTCCTGCAAGGCGCTCTGCCTCAGCCCAGCTTCTCCTCTGCCTCTTCCTGTCATTCACTCCCTAGGCTTTAGATAGCCACGTCTCCAATTCTTATCTCTAGGCCAGGCCAATTTTTTTTTCCCACTGAGGTATCTCATTAGCATTGCAAACAGCCTGTTAGAAATGGATCTCTTGGTCTTCCATTCCCAATCCTGCTTTTCCTCAACTCCTACCCACTTCAATAAACATCTCCACCCATCTCTCTGCTCAAGCCATGTCCAGGCACCATCTTTGAAACTCCTCCCCCAACATCCCAAGGACTTTACACCCCTGCTCTTCATCTCTGCCATCACCCGCCACCCCCACCCCAGGCTGGTGGCTGTCCATCCTTGGTCTCCCTTGCAGCCTCCTCGATGGTGTCCCCACTTCCACCATTGCCCCACCCAACACAGAATCCAGAAGGGCCTTTTGGAAACACGAATCAAACCACAGGTTCTCCTGCTTTAAGCTCCCCGGCAACATTCAGAACACAATCCACATTTCTTAGCCTGCTCTGAGCATACCGCAAGCCCCAGCCCCACCCGGTTCGGCAGCACCCCGAATTCCAGGGCACTCCCTTCTCCTGTGTGCTACCCGCCTGCTCTCTTTCCTTTCCTAGAAGCCGCGGCACACTTTCCCAGCAGAAGGCTCTTGTCACTAGCTGGTCCCTCTGCTGGAACACCCTTTCCCTGGGTCTTCACCTGGTTTGCACTTAGATCTCAGCTCCAACATCACTTTTCCAGAGAGATCTCCACAGCCCACCTCCTACCCTAAGTGAGGTCTTCCCTGCCGTTCTCCTTAAAACTTAATGATTTCATTTTTGTGTTTCTGGGTTTAATGTCTGTCTCTGCAACCAGACTGTCGGGGGCGTGAGGCCGGGGTGTCCTGTTGGTCACGGCACACACCCACCACTACTGGTGCCTGTCATGTGGGAGGTGCTCACGGAACGTCGGCCGACTGACTGAATGAAATCGACAGGCGTAGCGCATGGCACATGGTAGGTGTTTGATAAATGTCAATTCTCTCCTCCCTTCCCTGCTTGGGTCATCGACTACTTTTGTGAGTATGCCTTTAGCATCTGCTTAGGGTCAAAAGACCCCAGGCTTTGTATCATAGATGCCTAAGTTCAAATCCAGGATCTGTTAGGGAACCTTGGCTCATTTTGGGAGCCTCAGCTCTTATGGACCCTGCCTGGCTCTTGCTAAGAGGGGGAAGGTGAGGGAGGGTCCAATGATGTAAAGGGGCCCCACCTGGTGTCTGGCACTTGGAAGATGCCCTGTAAGTGTGACCTTCTTTCTTTATCGTTTTTAAGGCATCAGAGGGGCTGAGCCTGGTGGATAAACAGTCAGCTGATGGGAGACAGGGGCTCAGAATATCTATCCACTGTAGCTGTTCTTTGTTTCCCAGGCAACCTGGGGCAGTGAGATCACCCTGACTCATCCACCAAAGGCAGCTGTCCAGCTCCCTATGCTTGCCCTCCAGGGACCTGGCTGGGCCGACTGGAGTTTACGGAAGACCAGAGTCAGGAGCCTGGGGGTGGGGTGCCCACGGAGCCCTGTCCTCAAGGAGAGACCCCTTTGAGGAGCTCTGAGGGACCGGCCTGCCAGTTGGAGAGGTGACAGGAGGCAGATCAGTGTCAAAAATTAGACAGAGAAGTGGGTTTCAACTTGACTCACATTAAGAATGTCACTTTGGAGTACAAATGAGAGAGAAGAGAAATGCTCTTTTATGCTGGAGTTTATTTTTGTCACTTTGTCAGCGAGAAATTACAGCCCTGAGGGCATTGGAGCTGCACAGAATTACCCAAAACATTAACATGCAAATTGCCTTCTTTAGTGAAGGTAATTTTATTAGTGCAGGAAAACGTTCCTTTCACTGAACTCACATTCAGGAGCAGGGCTGTCTGGGGGCCAGTGGGGGCCACCGCAGACGCAGCATTAGGGCGAGTCCTGAGCTTCCTGAGATTCTATTACCTCCTCTTCTGGAGACCGTGCATAGGACACTCTACAGTGTCACAGCTGGTTACCACGGGTGCACTGAGTGCAGAGGGCAAATAACTTGTTTGAGAACATACAGCATTAATGGCAAAAGAAGAGGCAGAGTTGAGGTCATGTGACCTGTGTCTCAGTTAACCAGGTGAGCGACAGGGAACCATGAGGGGCCCAGAAAATAGCCACTCTGAGAAGAAGAAGCCCAACGAGATCCCATCCCTCCTTCTATTCACTCACTCACTGAATACGCATTCATTCAGTAAAGCTTTCATGGTGCTGGTAGGGCCTGGACGCCAGACATCAATTCGGCACAAGCATCAAGATGCTCAGCATCCACTGAGGACAGCTGTGGCGGGGATCAGACTTATGCAAACGCTTGCCATCCCGAAAGGTAGGGCCTACTGCCGGAGTGCCAAGAACCACCAGGGCAAGAGGAGGGCGTGGCTGACTGTCAGGAAAGCAGGGAGAGGGGCCAGGAAGCTTCACAAAGGAGGTCGCCCACAAGGGCACCGCCCAGCCAGTCAGGATGGACAGAGGCATTGCGGGCAGGGGGATCCGCCTGACCAGACGCACCCATGGAAGCATGCTGACCTGGCCCAGGGGAGCCCTACGGCTGCTACACAGGGTGAGTGGGAGGAGACTGGGGGTGCGGGGTGAGGCTGGGTTTCCAGAGGACGGAGAAGAGGCTGGCCAGGCCAATCTCAAAAGCTGAAGAGCTCAGATATTATTCCGGTGACAAGCAGACCCTGCAGGGCCTGTTCAGAACAGAACCACGTTCCCTTGAGATTTCAGGAGGGAGGGGGTGTCCCAGGCCCTGGAGTGCCAAAGTGACAGAAGGTTGCGTGAGGCTGCGCTTACATAAGGCCTGCTGCTTCCTTCACAGACGCGATCAGGGGGGAAGTGTGGGCAGAGACGCCCACCTGCCACCACGAAGAAAGCACCTCAGTCACCTAAGGTCTCACAGAACGGTGCAGGTGCGCTCCCTTCCCAGCAGGCCGCTCTCCTGCGCCCTGAGCTGGGGGGCGGCTGCGGCGCGTGACTGTGGCGGGCCCAGGGGACTGCTCCCACAGCCCCAGGAGCTGTCTCTTAGGGAAGCAAAGGGGAAGCGTGGCTATTTCGAGTACACACGGAGCCCCTGGGCAGATCCTGAAGGGGCGTGCTGTGTCACAGGGTTTCCCTTTCAGACTTGAGGCCAGATCATTCTTTGTGGTGGGGTCTCCCCCCGGCATGCCAGGCCTCTACTCACTAGATCCCCATGGCAACCTCCTTCCCCAGCCATGACAACCAAAGATGTCTGCAGAGGTGGCCAATGTTCCTGGGGGTTGGGGTGGGGCAAAATCAGCCCCAGCTGAGAATCACCAGTTTATCTAGACCTCAGGGAATACATGGAGGTCAAGGACTCCAACCCTGGAAGTCTCCCAAGTCTTCCAGTGGGAGGCAGGGCACCCCAAGCACATGACCCGGCCTTCCCTCCTCTCCACGTGGCCAAGGATGGGCAGAGTGTAGGTTTCATCCCAGACTTGTTTACTGACTCTCTCAAAAAGAAGCGTGCGACATACTCCCCAGAAAGATCTAGGAGAAAGAGCAGGGTGGGAAGGCAGAGAGCCAACGGACAGCAAGTGGTTCTCCCTGTGAGTCGCCAGGGCCTCAGAGTCCCTCATCTGCAAAGCACGAGCATTGGAACAGACGATCTCTGAGGCCTTCTGGTTTTAAACACTACGATTCTGTGGCAGTAAGATGAGTGCACATTGGAGAACGCGACCCGTGAATGCTGGAGTCGGTCCTGTGCGATACAGGCTGCGTAAGGCTCTGTCTTAGCTAAGTCAACCAATTTTTAAAAATCCTCAACTGAGGGTGTGCTTACTGATTTTAGAGAGAAAGGAAGCGGGGAGGAGAGAGAGACAGAGGGAGAGAGAGAAACATCAATGTGGGAGAAAAATAACAATTGGTTGCCTCCCATACGCGCCGCAACTGGAGATCAAACCTGCCACCTAGGTATGTGCCCTGACAGGGAATCAAACTGGCAACCTTTCAGTGTATGGGATGATGCTTCAATCAACCAAGCCACCAGGTCAGGGCTTGGCCTTTTTCTTGACTAGAGACAGAGAGCTGATCAGGTGGCTCCCGAGGTTGTCCCTGCACTGTCAGGTTAAATGACTAAGCCCATATTTCACCAGGAATTCCATGGAAAATCTCTGAAAAGGCCCGTATGGTAAACATTTCTGGAAAGCCTGGGATCGGTGCAGTTTCTCACAGGCCACTGGAATTTAAAGACAAAGAATTCTAGGTCAGAAACACATCTGGAAGTTACGGCCCAGGGACTGAGGCGCACTTAGAACCTGTGATTTGACCGCGGGGTTACAGAGTGCTCTCTCAGCCCAGCGCCTCGCACCGCACTGACAGGGCTCTGATGGAATAGCGGCGGGTTATAGCCGAGGCTGCAGGACAAGGACTCCATGTAAGAAGTTTTCAGGGAAACCCGAAGACAACAGGGGAAGAAAATAAACCCAAGCATTAAGTAGAGTCTGGCTTCGAACCCGGTTCACATAAAGCCTCTCATTAAAAGCCCAATTACCTTAATTTCCAGTTAGTACCAGATATATCATGTCCAACTTTCAACAAAAAACCATAAGGCCTACTAAAAGGCAAGAATAAACACGGTCTGCAGACAAAGGAAGCATCAGAACGGGGCTCAGAAGTGACACCGATGTTGGAATATTATCTGATGGGGAATTCAAAGTAAAGATAATTAATATGATAAGGGCTGTGACGGAGAAAGTAGGCACTATTCAAGAACAGATGGGTAATGTAAGGAAAGAGATGGAAACGCTAAGAAAGAGTCAAAAGCAAATGCTGGAAATAAAAACCCTGTAACGACAAGGAAGAATGCCCTCAATAGACTTGTCAGTAGGCTGGACAGGGCCAAAGAAAGAATCAGTCAGCCTGAAGCTATGTCAATAGAAACACCACAAACTAAACTGCAAAGAGAAAAAAGAATGCAAAAAAAGGAGAATGCCCAGGAGCAGTGGGACCATTATAAAAGGTGTTAGATACACAGACTGGGAAGACCAGAAGGAGAAGGCGGGAGAAGTTTCCAAATTAATGACAGACCCCAAAGGAGGAATAAATGAAGGCAAAATAAAATCTTTTAATTTTTCTTATTCTTAATTGAGTCCACAGATTACTGTTAAAGTAATAAGAGCGACAATGCATTGGGTGACGATACCTTGGGAATAAGTGAATGGGTGACAGCAGTGTTACTAGGAACGGATGGGAATATTTGTCATGAGGTCCCTGTGCTGTCTGTGAAATGGCACAGTGTTCTTTGAAAATGAACTTATTAGCTGGAAAAGTGCATTGTAAACTCCAGGATAACAGATGCATTTAAAAATATATATAACTATGATCTCGCCTTTAACTGGAACATAATCAACAAAAGAAAAAAACAAACAAAATATAAACAGAGACGTTGAAATTAAGAACAATCTAACAATAGCCAGAGGGGAGGGGGAGGGGACTGTGGGGAGAAGGGTTTTCAGGAACTACTATAAAGGACACATGGACAGAACCAAGGGGGAGGGTGGAAGCAAGGGGGGGAGGTGGGTTTGGATGGGATGGAGGAAAGGGGAGGGGAGAAAATGCAGACAACTGTAATTGAGCAACAATAAAGTAATTTTAAAAATAAAAATAAATATATATAACTGATATGTTAAAGGACAAGAAAAATGGAATTATATAAAATGCTCAATTAAAACCGGAGATGGCAGAAAAGAGGGGCAGATGGAAAAAAATGGAGAAGTACAACAAATGGAAAGCAGTTGTAAACATGGTAGATATTAACCCAACTACATCATCAACTACTTTGAATGTGAACGGTTTAAGTATATCAATGAAAAGAAACTGGGTTTTTTTTCCCCCATTGGAGTGGATTACAAAGCAAAGCCCAACTCTATGTTGTCTCTAAGAAACCTACTCTAAACACAGACCTAGATTAAAAAGGAAAGAGAAGGAGAAAGGTCATGCTAACCTCAGCCAAGGAGAAAGTTGGAGTTGCTCTATTCACTTCAGGCAAAGCAGACTTCAGAACAAGGAGACTTCCCAGGGACAAAAGTGGGCATTATATAATAATAAAGGGTCAATTCTCTGAGAAGATGTAACAATCTTTATAACAGGTATATAGCTAAAAACAGAGTGCCAAAATACATGAGGTAAAGCTGATAGAACTGCACAGGAAAACAGACGAATCCACTCTCGGAGTCGGAGATTTCAACTCCCTTCTGTCAGGAATTGACAGACCCAGCAGGCGGAAAATTGGTAAGGGGACAGTCGAACTGGACGGCACCGTCAATCCGCTGGATCTAACTGACACGTACAAAACACGTCATCCAAAAAGAGCAGAACACACATTCTTTTCAGTCCACATGGAACCGTCACAAGACAGACTACCGTCTGGGCCACAAGGCACACCTTAACACATGTAACAGAATGCAATTCATACAAAGCATGTTCTCTGACCAGAGTGGAATTAAACCAGAGCTTAATAACCGAAAGAGAGCTGGAAAGTCCCCAACTATGTGGAGATTAAGTAGCACATGTCTAAACAACATATGGGTCAAAAAATAAGTCTCAAGAGAAATTTTAAAATACTTTTAACTAAATACATCTGAAAATAGAACTTACTGAATTTTGTGGGATGCAGTGAAAGCAGTGCTTAGAGGGAAATTTCTAGCACTGAATGCATATATTAGACAAGATAAAGGATGTAAAATCAATCATCTGAGCTTCCACCTTAGGAAACTAGAGAAAGAAGAGCAAATTAAGTCCAAAGTGGGCAAAAGAAAAGAAATAATAAAAATTAGAGCACAAATCAATGACATTAAAATGGGAACTCAACAGAGAAAATTAATTAAATCAAAAGGTGAGTATAGGAAAAGATCAATAAAATTGGTAACCCCCTGGCCAGGCTAACCAAGAAATAAAGAAAGAAGACTGCTAGACTACTAATTTGTAACTTAAAATTACTAATACCAGAAATAAAAGAGAGATCATCACTACTGATCCTGTGGACATTAAAAGGATATTAAAGGAATATTATGAATAGCTCAATGCCCACAAATTTGGTAACTTAGATTAAACGCACCAATTTTTTGAAAAATGCAATTTACTGAAACTCATATAAGGAGAAATAGATAATCTGAGCAGGCTTATGTATGTATTAAAGAAACTGAATTAACAATTAATGACTTCTAAAAAAGAAAGCATTAGGCCCTGACGGTTTCACTGATAAATTCTACCAAACATTTAAGAAATAAATGATCGAAATTCTTTACAATCTCTTCCGGACACAAAGCAGAGGGGAGCACATCCTACTTCATTTCATGAGGTCAGCATTACCCTAACACCAAAGCCGGATAATGGCATTCTAGAAAGGAAAACTACAGACCAATATCTCTCGTAAACATTGATGTGAAAACCCCCAACAAAATGTTAGCAAATCAGATCCAACAACGTATAAGAAGAATTCTACGCCATGACTAGTGGGATTTACTGTAGGTATGGCAAGGCTGCTTCAACATTCAAAAATCAAACAGTGTAATCTTTCACAGCAACAGGCTGAAGAACAATTGTATGACCACATCCACAGATGCAGGAAAAGCGTTTGACAAAATCCAACACCCATTCACAACACCACCACCACCATGTCTCAGCAAACTAGGAAGAGAGGGCACACCTCTCCTCGATAAGGAGTATTCACGACACACCACACACCTATTGGACTGGCCAAATCAAAATGTTGACAATACTAAGTGCTGACAGCACGCGGAGCTACAGGAACTCTCACAGAGTGCGACACGAATCTGGAATGGTAAGGTCACTGTGAAGACTAGCAATTTCTCAAAAATCTAAATACTGTTTTTAACAAAATCCTCACCTGAGGACATTTATTGATGTTAGGGCCTGAGACGTGGGGAGGGGGTAGGGGAGGAGAGGGAAGGAGGGAGGGAGGGAGAGAGAGAGAGAGAAAGAAACAATAATCAGTTGCTTCCCAGACACACTTGACTGGGGATTGAACCCGCAACCTTTTGGTATACGGTTGATGCTACAACCAACTGAGCTGCCTGGCCAGGGCTAACCATAGTTTTCACATACAATCCAGCAATCATGTCTCTAGGCATTTGCCCACTTGTGTTGGAAACTTATGTTCACAAAACCCCTGCAAACTATTGTGTACAGCAGCTCTATTCATACTCGCCAAAATTCAGAAGCAAACAAGATGTCCTTCAGCAGGTAAATGGACTAACAAAGTGGCACACCCACCCAAAGGACTATTCAGAGATCCCAGACACCCGCCCAACCCTTAGGGAAGCCTCAACCACTGAATCGGACTCTTGGGCGCAGGGACATTTGGGATTGGCATGGGCCTTCCATCTTCAGGAGCTTGTGACTGTTGTCACTTCCCAAGGCAGCATAGGACCAAGGTTTAGGACTGGGCTCCTGCTCTGCCCCTGACTCCCTCTTTACCCCTCTGAGACCTGGTTTCCTCCTCCCCAACGTGGAGTCCTGGGAATAAGACTGAGCTCACTAGGACATGAACAAGCAGACTGGAAAACTGTTTTATAATCTGTAAAGCATACACACACGTCAGGAACAACGATGGTGTTTAAAACAAAGAAAAGAGCTCCTGTTGACTCCCTTACTAAATCCTCACGAGGCGAGGTGGGTGTCTCCTGCTCTGCTTTAAGAGAAGCTGCAGCTCCCAGAGCTGAAGTGTCCTCTCTCGGGGCACCCAAGGGAAGTGCAGGGTCTTGAACCTGCCTGTCTGCCTATTGCTCATGCTTTCCCCGTAATGCTCCATGCTGCTGCCGCTTCTCCTGCAAGGTCTGGGGAGGGCGAGCACCAAGTAGGAGAAAAGGGGACAGCTGCATGAAAACCACCCTGCTGTTTTCCTTTGGTCTCTTTCTCAGCCAGGCAACAGGTGGGGATCCTGGTCCCTGCGTCCTGGAGCTGACGGAGAGGATGGTGAAGAACAGGCACAGCCTGACGAAGGGGCTGGGGTGTGAAGACAGGGCTCCCGGCGGCCCCCCTCAGCGAGGGGACCTGCAATCACAGAAAGTGCAGCCTGCCCGTAACACCCCAAAGGGAAGTGTCTGCGTGAGGGAGAGGGAACTGGCGTTTCTGTTGGCTCACTTGCTTTTATTAAAAATAATTCTGACTCCGACTGTTTTGTAAGCCTGTGAGGCACACATCCAGAGAGGCCCATCTGACTCCAAGATGATTTCAGGGCTGGAGAATGTCACTTGTGCCAGACACGTCGTGTGAGGTGCTGTGTGCAACCTGCCTCGTTATCCGTGGTCCCCGTGTTTCAGAGGGAGGGGGCCGTCCATGTATATGTATGAGTGAGGCTGTGCTAAACATTCCAAGTAAAAACAAGTACCTTGTTAACCAAATACATTTCAGTGGGGCTCATTCCAGCTGATGAAAATTTAGGAGGCAGGACTGGATCTAGAGTCCACCGAGGAAACTTGGGGGGAGACAGTAATATGACTCAGACACCCACAGTATCAGCTGATTATCAGGGCCTTGGGTTTGCTGCGCACCCACTGTGTGCCAAGAAAGTGCCAGGCTTCCTTAAGACGGGAATAGCTCTGCTTAAGAGTCCCACTTAAGGGGTAGATACCATACTCTTGTTCCAGCGTCTAATGAACATGTGATCCATGTGGCCAAGCAGGAAGGCTGGGTGCTGTTGGAGCACATGGGAAGCTGGACCGGGCCCAGCCTGAGGGCCAAGGAAGGCTTCTGGAAGAGATGGCCCGGGCAATGTGTGCAGGGGCACACAGCCGAGCGCCTGTGGTGGAGAACCTCCAAGGTGGCCAGCTGCTTGGCTGGAGCCAGTGTGTGTGTGTGTGGGGCTAGTGATGGGCAGGGCGTCTGCAAGGCCCCACTCATTCAGGTGCTCTCCCTGAGTTGAAGTCGTGAGGCCAGCGACTGGCAGGCTGCTGATGGTCTGCTCTGAGTTGAGAGGTGATGCTGAGGGAGGGCTGCAGCCAGCCAGTGCCCACTAGTGTGAGAGCAGACACGTGGAGGGGTTGTGGGGGCTGGTCACCCGAGAACACCGCAGGGTAAGTGCGAGAGAGACTAGTCCTGGCTGTTCAGGCTCACAGCCCCGAGGCCTCCATGCTGGTGCATTTCCTGCTGCCATCCCTGCCTTTGGGGGCCTCTCAGGACCCGGGGGTTCCTCTTCCCAGCCAAACAGTGCGGTGTTGGACAAAGGGGCAGCCAGGTTCCAGGCTTTGCACAGCAACAGTCCAGGCCAAGGCGGGCGAGGGAGTCATGCGGGGGAGGAGAGGAGGCCCGGCACTGTATCAGGCACCAGGGGAATGTCTGCTGCCCCCTGTCCCATCCCCCTCCCACGCCGTGAATGTCTTGAGGCAGGCACTCCTTTTCTGTTCCCAGCACCTCCGAGCGCCTGGCGTGCGTAGGTGTGAGGACGCATGTCCTGAGACAGGGGTGCCATGAGAGTGACAACGGCAGTAGTGGCCCCGCTTCCCAGGTGTCCCACAGTGGACCCCACTCAGAGTGCCTCCGGGCTTGTCCCACTTCATCCGTGGCAGTGTCTTCGTGAGGTGGCATTGTCATCATCTCCACCTGACAGAATACGAACATGAGGCGCAGAGGAAGGTACGTAACTTGCAGAGGCCACACAGCTAGCGAGTCATTGAGCCCAGATTCGGAGGCAGGTTTGGTTGCTCCCAGAGCCCTGCGCTTTGGTCATAATGCCAAACCAAGGCAGCCCCGGGAAGGAGGCTGCATGGCTCAGGTGTTCTCCGAGCAGTGGAAGAAATATTTCTTACTTTGGTCACAGAGTCTGCAGCATATATCAGACATTAACCCATGCCACCCCTAGATTTCCCTCTGTAAACAAGGGGTGTGTGCATGTGTGTGCGCTCGTGTGTGCTGCACATGCACATGTGTGTGGTGTGCCCATGCTTGCACAGGTGGAGAAGGAGGGGGTGTGGGAAAAACTCTCCAGTCCATTTTTTCTTGCTTGGCCACCACATTTCCCTTGGTTCCTGGGAGGGACCGTTAGTTGATATCTCAAAACAGCAACATGTCCAGCTGCAAAGGGAATGAAGCTGTGCAGGGGCAGAAGCCCTTAGACACCTGCCGTGTGTTGAATGGATGAGGTGCTCAGGTGCTGGGCTCCAGTGTCCCCTCTGCTAGTGAGGTATTTGTCTCTCAAAGGTGACACCAGCGACATCTCCTTTAAAATGTGTGGCCTGCTCTTGATTCCGCCCTGGTCTCTCACCACGGAGAAATGAAATTCTGCTCCAGGAAGACTTGAGAGCAGAGTCTCAATGAGGAGGAGGAGGGGCTTGTGAGTGCAGTTGACATGAAATAACTTCACCTGCACTGACAAATTTGTTTCTTCATCTGATGCTGGGCAACGAGAAAACTACCACACCTCCGCTTTGCGGATAACACGCTCATTTGGATTCCTGTGTTCTCCCAGAAATTCTAACATTGGAAACTGAAATCTTTAGTTTTTTTTCGATGACAATTACATTGGCCTGCTGGAGACTGAGATTGCATATTACTAAACTCCATCGAGTTCCCGAATAGTCATTGACATTCTAACAGAGATGAAGATGAGCCTATTTAGGGACCAATGAGCACAGGATGCAGGGGAGAGTGCCTTGGGTGGGGAGAGGTAGGGAATGGGCTGGTGTTGAGAAGAGCCATGTGTTATATGTGGGTTATTGTCAAGTCCAAGTTTTTGTTTTGGATGGTGAATTAGTGAATGCTTATGCCATTATTAAAAACAATTAGCCCTGGCTGGTGTAGCTCAGTGGACTGAGCGCGGGCTGGGAACCAAAGGGTCCCAGTTCGATTCCCAGTTGGGGTACAAGCCTGGGTTGTGGGCCAGGTCCCCAGTGAGGGCCATGTGAGAGGCAACCACACATTGCTGTTTCTCCCTCTCTTTCTCCCTCCCTTCTCCTCTCTCTGAAAAGTAAATAAATAAAATCTTAAAAAAAAAACAATTAATTTGGAGACACTTGGAAGATAGAGGCGTAGGTAGATATACTTTGCCTCCTTGCACAACCGAAAGAAGGACAACAACCAATTTAAAAAGAAAAACAACCAGAACTGCCATAAAATCAATCTGTATGGAATTCTGACAACTAAGGAGCAAAAGAAAAAACATTCATCCAGACTTGTGGAGGGGTGGAGATGGGAAGCCCGGGCAGAAAGGATGCTCGGCAAGGTGGTGGATGGCTGACCAGGGCAGGTGAGGCAGCAGCTACTGGACTGGGCGGTCCCACACTTGCATGCAGATAAACCGGGAGGAACAATTGGGAAGCGAGACAGACTGCGCAAACCAGGGTTCCAGCATGGGGACATAAAGCCTCCAAACCACTGGCTACAAAAATCTGGGGGTGTTACAGTGGCAGGAGAAATTCCCAGTCTCACAGGAGAGTCTGTTGGAGGGGCCTACAGATTCTAGAACATACACAAACCCGCCTACCCAGGAATCAGCACCAGAAGGGCCCAATTCACTTGTGGGTAGCGGGGGAAGTGACTGAAAGCAGGGCAAGAGCTGAGCAGGTGGCATTGTTCCCTCTGACCCCTCCCCCACATACAGCACCACAACACAACAATGTGGGTTGCCCCACCCTGATGAGTACCTAAGTCTCTGACACTTACTAGTAATAGGTGTGCTGAGACAAAGAAATATGGCCCAAATAAAAGAACGGATCAAAACTCCAAAAAAGGAACTAACCAATGAGGAGACAGTCAACCTATCATGTGCAGAGTTCAAAACACTGGTAATCAGGATGCTCACAGAAATGATTGAGTATGGTCACAAAATAGAGGAAAAAGTGAAGGCTATGAAAAGTGAAATAAAGAAAAATGTACAGGAACCAACAGTGAAGGGAAGGAAACTAGGACTCAAATCAACAATTTGGAACAGGAGGAAGAAACAAACATTCAACTGGAACAGAATGAAAAAACAAGAATTCAAAAAAATGAGGAGAAGCTTAGCAACCTCTGGGACAACTTTAAACATTCCAATATCTGAATCATAGGGGTACCAGAAGGAGAAGAGGAAGAGCAAGAAATTGAAAACTTATTTGAAAAAGTAATGAAGGAAAACTTTCCCAATCTGGTGAAGGAAATAGACATGCAAGACCAGGAAGCTCAGAGAATCCCAAACAAGTTTGACTCAAGGAGGAACACACCAAGGCACATCATAATTACATTACCCAAGATGAAAGATAAGGAGAGAATCTTAAAAGCAGCAAGAGTAAAGCAGAGTTACCTACAAAGTAGTTCCTATAAGACTATCACCCCATTTCTCCAAAGAAACCTTGCAGGCAAGAAGGGGTTGGAAAGAAGTATTCAAAGTCATGAAAGGCAAGGACCTACATCCAAGATAACTCTACCCAGAAAAGTTATCTTTTAGAATGGAAGGGCAGATAAAATGCTTCCCAGATAAGGTAAAGTTAAAGGAGTTCATCATCACCAAGAGCTTATTATATGAAATGTTAAAGGGACTTATCTAAGAAAAAGATGATAAAAAATACGAACAGTAAAATGACAACAAACTCACAACTATCAACAACTGAATCTAAACAGGAAAAACAAAAACAAAACCCCTAAGTAAACAACTAGAATGGGAAGAGAATCACAGAAATGGAGATCACATGGAGGGGGAGGGGGTAAATAGGGGGAAAAGGTATTGGGAATAAGAAGGATAAATGGTAGGTATAAAATAGACAGGGGGAGAGGTTAAGAATAGTATAGGAAATGGAGAAGCCAAAGAAAATATGTATGACCATGGACATGAACTAATGTGAGGGGAATGAGGGACGGAGGCAGTACAGGGTGCAGGGGGACACAGGGGAGAAAAAAAAATGGGACAAATGTAATAGAATGATCAATAAAATATACTTAAAAAAATAACGAATTTTCAAACAGCTAACTAAGTAAAAGTAGGCTATGCTTGGACCAGGATGAGAGTGTCTCATGAACCAAGGATTATGATTAATCCAATCGTATGCACCTGGCCCAATCTAAAAACAAAACAAAACAAAACAACAATTGAAAACAAGCCTATTCAAAAGGATGGTCCAAGATTTAGATTTTAGAACATGCATGCTCATTCTTATTAGTTTTTCCCCCTCGCTATTCTTTTTAACCATCATTTTTCTTCTCCATTTCAAGAGTAGGCTCAAAAAGTCTTAAGCTTTAGGAATCTGCTTAACCCCCTTCGTGGGCACCGAAGTCTCCTCAGGACTGATCTGGGCTGGTTCCTGTGAAGGGCATGGAACACGAGCTGAGCACTTGGATACAGCTGGTGAGGGTGCTGGGTGGTGACCTTATCCAGACAGGCTGGCGTTCCATGCTGGACAGTGAGGAGAGGAGAGGGAGACCCTGTCAAGCAGATCACCACTACCCTGAGCCAAGGTTCTCACACCTTGGAACTGCTTGCTTAAGGGATGAGGGCTTTTTTAATCTTGGCATTCATCTGCTCATGAAACATCTACTGGGAACCAAGTGAGATCCTCTTGCATGCTCTGGGCCACGTGCTAGGGCCTCAGGGGTACAGGGCACACAGTGAGTACCTGTTCTAGTTTGCATACCGCACTGTGTTTGGGGAGTGTTGGTATTCCCCAAAGGCTGGGAGCTGGGTGGTCATCTGACTGCAGGACCAATTAGAAGACAAAGCAACCAAGAGCCTAAGTGCTTTATACGTGTTCTCTCTCTTAACCTTCACAGAACTTTCCCTTGTTGTTTTCCCCACGGAGCCCTGACCATACCTGATTATATGTGTCAACTGTGCATCCTCTGCACTTGCAAGGCTAGAGACACCGGGTATAATGGAAAGGCAATGGGCAGACTGCTCTCAGTTTTAATCCCAGGGCCCCCATTGGAATACTTGCCACATCAATTTACAGTCACCTCTGTAAGTCTCAGGTTCCTCATCTGTCAAAAGGGAATAAGAGTCCTTATCTCACAGGGTGGTGTGAGATTAACAGAGATAATTCTTAACAGGCATTTTTTAGTTCTGACATATAGTAAATGTCACACAGTAAACGGTCTCTTATTATTTTTTTCTTGAAAGTGGGATCTGTAAATATAAATTCACTCTTTATATTTCCATAGGGCCCAATACCTGCAAATATGTTCAGTACCTCTTTGTGAATGAATGAATGAATGAATGAATGAATGAATGAATGAATGAGTGTGTGCCCTTTGAGAATGAGATCCCATGTTCTACTACCCTTCTGACTTCCTTCTTGTCACCCCCACAGCAGCTCTGGGACACAGTACCTATCCCTTTGGCCAGGAGTTATCTGAGAAACCCTGGGTTCGGCACCATGGGGGGAAGGAAGGGCTGTCTCGTCTCCTTGCTGCCACTTGCCAAAAGGAGAACCACCAATCAGCCACAGATGTCCTTCTTTGGCCATCCAGTAGCTTCCTGAATGGTCCTAAGAACATGAAAGGCTTCAGAAGCTCCTTCTCTTTGAGAATCAGGACATCCCAAGGCGAGGACAGGGCCCTGGCTGGCACCCGCCATGAAGAGGCAGTGTCCTGAGATCACCAGCACAGCCCGCACTAGCTCCGCCCCAGGCCCTGTCAGCTCCTTTCAGAAACGCTGGAAACAGGCGCCTAAGCTCCAGGGAGCAGGAACAGGAGACAGGCACCTGGACTCCATACCACCTCCCACTTCCGTTCCTTCCTCCATAGGTCTTGTGCTCTGGGAGCTGACCTTTCAACTCCCTGCCTCACAAGTCCCACCCCTCCTCAGTCATTCCAATGGCGGAGCACTGCTGGGTGGGCCCTGGACTGGGGACAAGTCCTGGACCAGGAGGGCCAGAAGGCAGGAGGCTTTAGTTCAAATGTGACTTCTGCTACTTGGTGGCTATGGGATAGGTCCCTTTGGTTCTTGGAGCCTTGGAGCCTTAGGACCCTCATCTGTAAAATGGGATAGTCACCCACCTTGAAGGTCGGCGTGAGAATTAGCAGCAATTGTGCACCAAGGAGATGATCTCAAAACTGTAGTTATTACCATTCTTATTCCACACACTCAGGCAGAGGCGAGGAAAGGCCTGGAAGATCCCAGCCCAGGATCAGTTTGTCGGGATGGGCTAAAAATAAGTATTTTCCTCATCTCCTTGGCTTGGTCAGCAGACCCCGGAAAACTGGTAAACCCAAGAAAACTTCACCAAGCCTAGGTTGCCGACGGCCCCCATGGGTTCCGCTTACAGGGAGCGATTTAAGAGGCAAACAAAACAGGAAAAGCTACTCACAATTAACAATGGGCCAGATGGCAATGCTAGTTTGGAGCAATAAAACATGATAAATAGCTTCCTGCTGCTACTCCTGATCAATTTCAGTATTTAATAATTCCACTGGCACCCCACCCCCTCCTCGGGGCCTGTCCACAGGATCCTGCCACGGCTCCCCACATTCAGCTCACAGAGCACACACTTCTTCACTTTCTGAAGGCGTCAGCAGAAAGCTCTCTGCTCGACGGTCACACGAGTGCTCTCGGCCCTCGAGATGATCATTAATCTGCCCGCCTCTCCCGAAGACGCTCCATCTCCAGCCTCGCCCGGTTGCCAGGGAGGCCTGTGAGGGAGCGCCCACTGTGGGGACACCTCGGAACACCCGCCCTGTGGATTCAACGAGTGTTGGTATTCCCCAAGGCTGGGAGCTGGGTGGTCATCTGACTCCAGGAACAATTCGTAGGACAAAGCAACCAAGAGCCTTACCCACCATCCATGCCTCTGAGCCTCAGTTTCCCTCTCTATACAATGGAGATAATCACGCCTGCCTCCAGGAGGATGCTAGCCAGCGCTGCGCACATAAAGGACCCGGCAGGGGGCTTGGCATGGAGGAGACACACAACAGTGGGCAGTCGGGAGCATCGTTATCACTGTGCAACCCATTAGCAAAGGAAGCCTGGGTGCAGAGCCTGAGGTGGGGGGGTCTACTGGTCCCTGCGGTCAGGACACTGCAGCCCAGGGCAGACCGCAGGTGCACCTAGGGTCTGCTGTCAGCAGTCGGACCGGCCCATCCCAGGGTGCTCCCCAGGTGATGCAGGTTAATAAGATTGACTGCCTAGTACAGCCACCGAGGGCTCCTTAGGCTTCCACACCCATGAACACAGGCATCCTGCAGAGCAGGGGTTGTTGGCACCATTTACAGAACTGGACATGGAGATTAGGAGGTGAAATGGCTTTTCAAGTTTACATCCTACAAAATGCATCATCCATTCTAACTGGATCTCCCAGCTTCCGATTTCATGTCCTCTTCACCAAATCACAGGAAAAAGTTGCTCCCCCGGGTACCCCCTTCTTTCTGAGTCCCTTTGGGAGGGAAGCCCGGGTGCCAGGTGACCTGTGCTGCAGTTTACTCCCCTGTGAAATGGGGCTCGCAATGCCTACGGCGCGGGGACGTCAAATGCGTGTGCATGAACGTACTCGGTAATTTTGTGAGGAGCTGTACACGTCAGGCACGGTTATTGTGACACGGTTATTTTGTAGAAAAATACTCTTTGTGAGGGAAAAGATCAGAAATTCATCCACCTAAAGGTGTATCTTTCTAACTGAAGCCTTAACCCCACGGAACCTAGAGGATCAGGAGCGAACTTCTGTGTGGCCTTCAAGGCCTCGGAAGCTCCTGCAACCCCATCTCCACCCCTTCGCCCTCCCTTCTTGCTGCAGCCCACCTAAGGCCTTTGGGGCTCCTGAGCCTTTCGCAGGTGTCGGTGCAGAGACCAGGCAGCATCCCTGACAGAGCGGCGTCTGTCCCGCCCTGTTCCCGGGCTGACCGCGTTCCCTGTCCTCCAGAACGTCTCCCATGGGGCCCCCTCTGGGTGCTCCGAGAGCCTCTGCGCTTCCCTCCTCTTAGCACAGACCCCGCTCCGCTCATGTCGTGTTCTCACCTGTCTCCCACTCGACAGCGAGTTTTTTCAAGGTGAGAACAGGTGCTGCTCACTCCAGTCTGTCCAGGGCCTGGCCCAGCACGTGCTCAGTGTGCGTGCGCTGAGGGATGAGCGAATGAATGGGTAATGGAGCATTCCCAGTGCGAATGGGATCAAAAGGCCTTCGGTAAGAATGAGGGATTCTAATGGGGGAGTTAGAATTTGGGTGGGCACAGCCTGGTGGCAGACAGGGTCCCTGAACTCAGATTCAGCTCCATCCCTCAAGCTGAGAGGACAACCTTCCTCCTCCCCCCACCTTGACCTGAAAGAGAAGGAACAGAAAATGTACTGCCCACCCCTGTCTGAACTCCCGCAGGGCATGGTGGAGATCAGTCATTGGGTACCTGAATCCCGCTGGTCCAGGGTCATGGAGTTCCATCTCCTCGTGATGTCGATGTACAGGATGTCCACGGCGGCCATAGACAGGCTGCTGCTGCTCAGCTTGCAGTTCCTGCCGAAGACCGGAAGGGACATGTTACTGCGGCACCAAAGCAGTCCTGGTCCCTCTCGCCTCCATGCCTCTGCCTGGGCTGTGCTCCCTGCCTGACAGCCCCCCCCTTCCCAGCGCTGGAACTAATGAAGGGCCATGGCAGGGAACGGTGGGAGAGAAGGCTGGAAATGTACCGTGACTTGAGGTTAGATCACACCGGCTCCCGCAACTGGGCTAATTAGGGCTTTAATGGGCTGCAGAGGGCAAGGACGTTAGGAGGGCGAGTTTTGCGTCAAACCTGGCTCTGCCACTTAGAAGCCAGATGGCCCTGGTTAAACAATTTCCCCTTCCTGAGCCTCAGCTTCCCCACCTATAAAACAGGTGGTCTTCCCTACAGTCACGTGTGCCGGCCTGTCCCTGCACAGCCAATGCAGGCTCTGTCTGCTTGGAGTGGGAATTGTCTGCACCTTCACCTCCACTAGCTTCTGGAGGAGACAAGCTGTGTCCTCTGCAATGCTGTGTTCTCTTGCCAGTGTCCAGGCAGCTGACAGTGGCACGCTCAGGTGACCCGATGATAGCAGCACATCATCAGGACCCACTGACAGCATCACTGCTGTGCAGAGCAATTCCCCTCTGGAAATGCTCACCAGGAGGGTCCTGGGGCCAAATCTGCAGGCTGGGGCTCAAGGCCTCTGCACTTTGCCCATCTGTCCGTCCCCTGAAGAGTCTATGGAGGCCCGAACCAGCCACAGTAAGCCCAAGACTCACAGAGCAGAGTGGCACAGGCTCCCCACACCCCTTCGTGTGGGCTGAGGCAGCATTGCCGGGGGTGGGGTGGAGGCTCAGTGCTCAGGAGATTTTAGGGCAGTCACCTGGAAAGGACAGGCGGAGGGAGGCGGCAGGCCTCTGGGTTTTAGGTGTGCCCCTGGTTTAGGTGCAGAGAGGCCGAGATGTCAGCAATGATGTGCCCTGCCCAAGTCACAGTGGGGTGTTTAGAATCCTCCTCCTCCCCACTTGTATTTTTTCAGAGGGGCGGGCTCTGGAAATGTGGGGAGGCAGTCTGGCACAGGGAAAAGAGCAAGATTTGGGCATGCGACAGACCAGGACTGAACTGCAACTCCAGGCCATTTACTTAAACTGCCAAGCCTTTATTTGCTGGTCCCGAAATGAAGATAATAATACCCACCCACGTGGCAGGTATGAAAATGAGGGAAGGAGCCAGCATGGTGCCTGGCACCTGGCTGGTTCCCAACAACTGTTGGTTCCCTTCTTGGTCTCTCTCCCCTTTTCTCCTCTTCTCTCCCAGAACTAGAACCATCTCAGCCCATCAGAGGCTGCCTGAGCTGACCTCCAAGTGAGTGGCCCTGTCTGTTCTGGAGAAACGCTGCTCACCAGTCAATGTCTGCATGCCAGGGCTCCGGCTCTGCCCCGCGCACAGGACCGCGCTGTGAGGCGAGTCCCAGCACTGGCTGCCTCTGCCCTGAAAATCCTGAAAGCTAGACCCCTGGGCCAGCTGTCCATTTGACTGAGCTACATTCAATGCTGCTTTCAACTTTCCAAACGTGTGCACATCCATTGCCCCAGCTAATGATAAAGTGGTTCTTTGATTTCCCATTTGTCATCCTCCCTGTGTGACTAGCTCCCTTAGGAACCCGACAGGCCAGCAACTGATTGGCAAGCAGGATTTGGGCATTTCAGAGGCCCCTCTCCAAATCCATGCACGCCCCTAACAAGGGCGGTTGGAAGCGTGCCAGCGTGGTGCCTGGATGAGGCCGGTGCTCCCTATATGTTGGCACGTTCCCTGGCCCCTGCCCCCGCTTCCTTTCTTCCCACCCCACGCATACTTCTGAAGGCATCCATTCACATCCTGCTCCCTCCTGGGCTGGCTCCGTATTTCAATCACGAGTCACCATGGCAGACTTCAAAGTACATCAGCGCACAGTTATTGAGCCCCAGTAACAACATGTCAGTGGACACAGAGCTTTTCACGTCCCCTGTCACGGAGATGGCTATCTCTATCGGGTTCCGCTGGGGCGGGGCTTCCATGCCTCCCAAGCCCCAAGCACTCGAACAACCTGCTCGGCTCATTTCCAAAGCTTCATCAGGAACGGCCACGGTTTTCTCTAATTATCATATCAGTGTCCTCTGGGCTCCTGCTCCCGTGCAGGACAGGAGCTCTGCCGCCTGGCTCTGCGGGTTAATAGAGTACAAAGAGCGAAACTGAACTGACCACTGGTATATAGTTATTTTTTTCCTGACAGGTAGAAAATGGAAGTGTCAAACCGTTAGCAGGAGCTGTAATTTACCAGAAAGAATTCTCCATTTATCCCTTTTCCAAGGAAACTCATCCTCCCTCGCAATGCCTGCAAGTACAGTTGATCGCAACATCTGCTGCCAGGATGGGAGGGATCATGCTGGCTGCAGCGGACAGGAAATGCTTCAAAAGGATTTTGATTCTGTAGGCATTTTGGGGGGCACCATCTGCAAGGCAGGCCTTTTCCTGCCCATTTAGTGCTCTGGATCTTTATAAACCACTCTACAAGGGAGGTATTCTTAGTCCCATTTCAGTGACGGCTAAGCTTAGACTCAGGAGAAGGGACATGATTTGCCCGCAATTACACAGCTGGGATTCACATTCAGTCCTCCCCTGGAGGAGAGTGGACTGGGGAGCTTCGGGGAGAAGTTGGGAGGTAGCCCAGCCCAGGGCCCCAGGAGGAACCCGGAGTTCAAGACACAAAGCCTCAGGAGGGGCCCAGGAAAGCTGGAGTCTCTAGAGAGCCCCTGTGGGGAAGCTTTGGGATAGAAGGCTGGGGAAGAGGACAGGGTCACTGGGATACAGGTTCTCCCAGGTGTGTTCCTGTGGTCATCAAGCAATGTTGATAGACTCTGAAAGGGAATGAATTGTCATCCACCCATCCACTCAACACAGAATTTATTTTGTGTCCCCTACACGAAGGCGGTGTCCTGGTCCCAGTAAGTGATACAGAGCTGAGTCAGCCTTGGGTACCACCACTCTTGGAGGTGGAAATGATCTCAGAGTCTGGGGTAAAAACGTGAAGACTTGGTAGCTCTTAACCATTGAGAACAGTTTCCGCTTTTGTCCGGGGATGCAGTTCTTCAATCAACTAAAGGATAAATTCTTCAGTAGAAGAGAAGTCCAAGCAATATAACACAAGAAGCCAGAAACATTCCTAAGGACAAAAATAGGCTAGAAATGTACATGGAAGAAACAAGCTGTGGAGTCCAATACATATGAGTTGGGATCTTGAGTTTGCTGTGTGACCTTGAGCAGGTCACTGAAGCACTCCGCATCTAAATTCCTGTATTCCTACAAGAATCAGGCTACTCACCATTTGAAACTATTATAAGGACTAGCTCAGTGCCTGGTACCTGTGGGGAAGTGACAAACAGCAGCTCCCAGCCTTCCTCCATGATGCAGAACCAGTTCGAAGAAATGTTTTTGTTTTGTTTTGCTTTTATTTTTAAATATATTTTATTGATTATGCTATTATAGTTGCCCCATTTTCCCCCCTTTATGCCCCTCCACCCCACATAGCCCCGTTCCCCGCCTTTTAGTTTTTGTACATGGGCCATACACATAAGTTCTTTGGCTTCTACATTTCCTATACTATTCTTAACCTCCCCCTGTCTGTTTTCTACCTACCGCTTATGCTACTTATTCTCTGCACCTTTTCCCCCTCTCTCCCCCTACCACTCCCCTGTTGATATCCCTCCATGCCTTATATGAATCCCTTTAACATTTCATATAATAAAGGCTGGGTGATGATGAACTCCTTGAACTTGACCTTATCTGAGAAGCACTTTATCTGCCCTTCCACTCTAAATGAAAGCTTTGCTGGATAGAATATTCTTGGATGTAGGTCCTTGCCTTCATGACTTGGTATACTTCTTTCTAGCACCTTCTTGCCTGAAAGGTATCTTTTGAGAAATCAGCTGACAGTCTTATGGGAATTCCTTTGTAGGTAACTGTCTCCTTTTCTCTTGCTGCTTCTAAGATTCTCTCATTCTTTATCTTGGGTAATGTAATTATGATGTGCTTTGGTGTGTTCCTCTTTGGGTCCAACTTCTTTGGGATTCTCTGAGCTTCCTGGACTTCCTGGAAGTCTATTTCCTTCACCAGCTTGGGGAAGTTCTCCTTCATTATTTGTTCAAATAAATTTTCAATCCCTTGGTCTTCCTCTTCTCCTTCTGGCACACCTATGACATGGATGTTGGGACGTTTAAAGATGTCCTGGAGGTTCCTAAGCCTCTCTTTTTTTTTTTTGAATTCTTATTTCTTTATTCTTGTTTTGTTTTTAATTATTTTATTGTTGTTCACTTACAGTAGTCTGCATCTACCCCCCACCCCCAACCCCAGGCAAACCCACCTCCCTCCCTTGCTTCTACCCTCCCTCTTGGTTTTGTCCATGTGTCCTTTATAGCAGTTCCTGAATACCCTTGTCCCCATTATCCCCTTCCCCCTCCCCTCTGGTTACTGCCAGATTGTTCTAAATTTCAATGTCTCTGGTTATAATTTGTTTCTCTGGTTGTATTTTGCTTGCTTATCTCACAAGCGTCTTGGCTGTGGCTGATCTGAGTTCCCCAGTAGCTGATCTGGCCTTGGTGCCTTCTCTCATGAGTCCTTATATAAAACCCCTTAACATTTCATATAGTAAAGGCTGCGTGATGATGTACTCCTTGAACTTGACCTTATCTGAGACGCACTTTATCTGCCCTTCCATTCTAAATGACAGTTTTGCTGGATAGATTATTCTTGGTTGTAGGTCCTTGCTTTTCATGATTTGAAATATTTCTCTCCAGCCCCTTCTTGCTTGGAAGGTCTCCTTTGAGAAATCCGCTGACAGTCTTATGGGAATTCCTTTGCAGGTAACTGTCTCCTTTTCTCTTGCTGCTTGTAAGATTCTTTCCTTATTCTTGATCTTGGGTAATGTAATTATGATGTGCCTTGGTGTGTTCCTCTTTGGGTCCCGCTTCTTTGGGGTTCTCTGAGCTTCTTGGACTTCCAGGAAGCCTATTTCCTTTGCCAGATCTGGGAAGTTTTCCTTCATTATCTGTTCAAAAATACGTTCGATTTCTTGGTGTTCCTCTTGTCCTTCTGGCAGCCCTATGATCCGGATGTTGGGTCGTTTACAAATGTCTCTGAGGTTCCTGAGTCCCTCCTCATTTTTTTGAATTCTTGTTTCTTCCTTCTGGTCCACC
>PVJI01015808.1:0-40049 GCA_004026765.1 Micronycteris hirsuta
TGAAATTTAGAACATTCTGGCAGTAACCAGAGGGGAGGGGTAAGGGGATAATGGGGACAAGGGTATTCAGGAACTGCTATAAAGGACACATGGACAAAACCAAGGGGGAGGGTGGAAGCAAGGGAGGGAGGTGGGTTTGCCTGGGGTTGGGGGTGGGGGTAAATGCAGACAACTGTAAGTGAACAACAATAAAATAATTAAAAAAACAACAACACAAAAAAAGACCCCAAGAATATATTAATAATTCAGAACTCTGTAAACTGTCAGATGGATACCCCACTTAAGAGCCTGGAGTGTCCCCAGTAGCCTAAGGCTATTAACTGGTATTTACACCTATGGACACAACGAGCTCAATTTCACTGAAGGTGCTTATTGAACACCTACTATGTTCAAGGCGTTATGGTAGATGATACAAAGAAAACAAAAATGAGCAAGAAGTAGTCCCTACCCTTAAAGGATTTACACACAGTAGGGCTTATTTCTAAATTTCTTATTTGCAGCATGCAATAAATAAATAAATAAAGCAAGCAAGCAAAGTAAGCTCTATAGGGAACTAAAGAAGAAGTGAAGCATGATCCACGTTTTCCTGCTTTTTAGGTCTTTTGTGTTGGTGCCTACAGTATCTCTCTCTTTGGGGTAGTGGACATAGTGCTTAACAGCACGTGTTTTAGACTCAGGCAGACCTGGATTTGCATCTCAATGTGGCTACCTACTAGATCCATGACCTTGGGCAAGTTAATCAATTTCATCTGTAAGATGTGAATAATGATTATCAAAGAGTAGGCTCATAGATTTGATATAAACCTTCCAACTCCCCTAGGAGGAGGTTACTATTAATACCCACATTTTACTGATGAGGTTAGTAACTTGCGAACGTACACACAACCAGTAAGTCCAACCTGGGAGCCTGTATCTCACCATTCCATTCTGCTAAATTGGGGAATATTGCAGAACTGGTGTGTGTTGTATAGGAGCTATAATCATTAATTAGGGAGAGGACTCCTATGCACCATTGTAACAGGGTGCAGCCAAGGGGGAGCCCCAAATGGGGATTTGTAATGGGGTCCAGAACTCAAGGTGTCCAGGAAATATTAGAAATATATATAGGATGACCTCACCCCCACAAGTCTGAACTGGGAGCGGGGGATGGGATTCCTGGAGCAGGCTTGTTTTGTATAGCAATAGCTTCGAAGCTAACCTCTGGCATGGTCATTTAACATATCTATAACCTTTAACTGGTTTCATAGATACGTTAAATAGCTGTGACCATGCTTTGAGCCAGGAAGATGTAACTGGGAAGAGAGGAACACTGGGAAGAGAGTAGGGAGAACCCCATGCTTTGGGCTCCCTTTGCCATGCAGCTTAGGAAGCTGGGAAGCAAGATGTAGGAGCAATGCCGAGCTCTCTCTTAGCAGTCTGGAAGAATGCAGGAGAGACACTGCAGGAAGGAAAGATGGGACCACGAGGCTTTGGAGGAGTGGGGACCCCTCGGCCTGGGAGAGAAAGAGGACCTCGTGGCTTTGGGTGGCTCCTTTTGCTACATGGCCTAGGAAGCAAGAGAGAATTTGTCTGGAAAAAAAGGGGTGAAAGGACCCTTGCTGGTGGGCCATGAGAAGGTGCCACATGGTTTTAGATTAACTGGAGATTGTGGTAGCAACACAGTGGATGGTGTTGGAACTGAGAGGCTGCCTGAATCATGGACTTCTACTTCTTTTCCTGAGATATGGTACCCTGGAATGGGCATGGGAAGAAGGAAGGACTGTGTGTATTTGTGGGTATTCTAAAGAACTTCAGTATTTTAAAAAAGACATTGAGTCATTACTCCAAGCCTGTATAACTTGAAAATAAGTAATTCCTTTCCTTTTCACCAGTCTCTGGCAATGAGAGACGTCTTTCCGTGGCGGTGAGCATAACGAACCTAGTACGGGCTTGGGGGGGCAGACCCCAGGAGCACAAAGGTGGTCCTTCTGGTAACAGTATATCATTGGGTGCCCCTTCCCTGTTATGTAACAAGCTGAGGTTGTCTGTAGACTTCTAGAAGAGGTGAGACAAAAATCCAGGTGATCCTGCCATCAGAAGCAGCTGAGCCCACTAAGAGAGGGGCAGACAGATAGCTAGAATAAAGTGAGCAGATCAGCCCAGCAGCATCCCCAGCTCCATCATGGAAGATAGAAGGAGTCATGCATTCTTACTGAGGAACACTGAGGGACTTTGGCCCCTAGGAAATTACCTATGCTTTCCTAAAACTTGCTCTTATTCAAATGTGGTCAATGCTTTTATCAGTGGAGGGAACATTGTGTGAAAAGTGTTCCAAGTTCTGTCTGGCTTTTGTATCACTAAAAGCCAATTACCCCTGAATGATAAAATGAAGCTATCTCACCCATACTGTCAGCAAAGTCATATTAAGTGAGAAGACATTTTCCATGTAAGTCGCTGAAATTCAACTAAATTAGTTTAAACACAAAAATGCACCAAACTTCAGAAACACCTGGGCCAGACACTCAGGTGATAGTTTCTTAATCTTTCTCTGATTCTTAGCTCTATTTACCTCTACATTGACTTCTTTGTAAGTCAGCCTCTCCTTTCATAGTGGAGAGATATCCACCAGCAGCTCCAACATTACCTCTTGCCAGTTTAGAAACAGAGTGCCTCCTTCCCAGTAGTTCTAGCAAAAGTTCAGGGCTGGTGCTCTTGGCCCAGTGCCTGACCCTGAGGCAATTATTTTGGCAAAGGATAGAAGACTCTGATCCACCAAGCTTGGGTCATGTGCCTACCCCTGAAACCCATAGATGAGACCACTTGGAATGACAGTAAGTAAGGGTGATTCCCTAAAATAAAATTGGAGTGCTATTTAAAAAAAGAAAAGGCTGCTGGACAGAAAAACAATAGCCGTCATCAGCAAGAGCGTGGTCTCTATTGAGAACCTCTACTAAGAGAGTCAGAGTTACCAAGGGAGAGGCCACACCCTCAGATGTGTCTAGAATCCCTTCCCTAAAAGGTTTTAAAAAGCCCTTCCAGTTCTCATTTTGTAAAACTTGACAAAATATAGTTTCCCATCTTTGTCTATTATTTATGATGATTCACTGTTAGAATTTCTATATACATTTTTAATGGTGTTCTCTCAACTATTCTGTTTTAAAATATTTAAATTAATAGCCTTTTTTCAAAATGATGTTCTCCCAAGTGAAGTCAAGCTGCAAATTCTGAGTTAGTGGTGACCCTTGCGTGGGAGGTGAGACCAGGGGTTCCTAGATCACTTTCTGTTCTCCCGAATGTGCTTCCCTTAACGATCAATCTCTGTCTGGCAAGGGCAGCTCTCTCCTTGCTCTAATCACCTTGAGGGTTGGCTTTGCAGATTAAAATCTTAGAAGCTCCTTAGTGGCCCAGGACTTTTCCTGACTTAGCTTTCCAGCAAGTGTCTAGCCATTAGCTGAAAATTATCATATGGACCAGTCTCAGCAGAAAAGAATGGAATGTGAAACACTGCCTTCTGTTAATAATGGTTCCCCAACGCGATGTTCCCCAGAATCAGCCAGAGAGCAACTACACAGAAACCTGAGACCCCCACCTCAGACCTACTGAAGCCGAACCTTCAAAGACTGGGACATGGGAAGTTTTATTTTTTATTTTTTTAAAAGATTTTACTTATTCATTTTTAGAGAGAGGGGAAGGGAGGGAGAAAGAAAGGGAAACATCATTGTGTGGAAACATCATCTCTCATACTCCCTGCTGGGGACCTGGCCTGCAACCCAGGCATGTGCCCTGACTGGGAATCAAACCAGTGACCCTTTGGTTCGCAGGCTGGCACTCAATCCACTGAGCCACACCAGCTGGAGACGGGGCAGAGGGGGGGGTAGTTTTATTTTTAAACATCCCTTAAGTGATTCTGGTGTTGACAGCCCATCACCAGTCCACTCACAGGGTTTCAGGGCCTGCTGCTCTAAATAACCACACTGGGCTGACTAGCAGAATGTCAAGAGCACCAAACCTATGGTTACAAAAGTTGGCCCAAAGCTCTAATGTATGCAAGCATTAAGTATTATCCTGGCCAAGATAGTTGAGGGTTTTTGGCCTTATTTTTCTCTGTAAGATATTGAAACTGGTCACTTTAAAAGTCCTTTCAGTTATGACAATTGTGTAACTCTGTTATGACAGGAAAAACATTACCTTGGAAGTTTGGAGATCGTGGCCCAGTACAACCACCTTTATTGTTTTGTGACCTGGAAAAGGCACTTTCGTAGGAGGGGTGGAGACGGGCAGCTGGCGGGGAGAGGACTTGAAGCAAGGCAGCAGCTGGAGGAACAGTTTGCATGCAGATAAACCAGGAAGAAGAACTGGGGAGCAAGACAGACCACACAACCTTGGTTCCAGTGAGGGAAAAGAAAACCTCAAAACCTCTGCTGTAAAAACATGTGGGGGGGTTGCAGTGGTGAGAGAAACTCCCAGCCTCACAGGAGAGTTTGTTGGAGAGACCCATAGGGTCCTAGAATGTACACAAATCCACCTACCCAGGAATCAGCACCAGAAGGGCTCAATTTGCTTTTGGGTAGTGGAGAAAGTGACTGAAAGCCAGCTGAGAGCCAAGCAAGTGGCATTGTTCCCTTTCTAACCCCTCCCCGACATATAGCACCACAACTCAGCCAAGTGGTTGCCCCACCCTGGAGAATACCCAAGACTCTGCCCCTTACAACATAACAGGTGTGCCGAAACAAAGAAATATGGCCCAAATTAAAGAACAGATCAAATCTCCAAAAACAGAACTGAGCAATGAAGAGATAGCCAACCTATCAGATACACAGTTCAAAATATTGGTAATCAGGATGCTCATAGAAATTGTTGAACATAGGTGCAAAATAGAGGAAGAAGTGAAGGCTATGCAAAGTGAAATAAAGGAAAATATACAGGGAACCAACAATGATGGGAAGGGAACCAGGACTCAAATAAAAAATTTGGACTAGAAGGAAGAAATAAACATTCAACCAGAACACCATGAAGAAACAAGAATTCAAAAAAAATGAGGAGAAGCTTAGGAACCTCCAGGAAAACTTTAAACATTCCAACATCCAAATCATACGGCTGCCAAAAACAGAAGAGGAAGAGCAAGAAATTGAAAATTTATTTGAAAAAATAATGGAGAACTTCCCTAATCTTGCAAAGGAAATAGACTTCCAGGGAGTCCAGGAAGCTCAGAGAGCCCCAGAGAAGTTGGACCCAAGGAAGCACACACCAAGGCACATCATAATTACCCAAAATTAAAAATAAGGAGAGAATCTTAAAGCAGCAAGAGAAAAGGACACAGTTTCCTACAAAGGAGTTCCCATTAGACTATCAGCTGATTTCTGAAAAGAAACCTTGAAGGCAAGAAGGGGCTGGAAAGAAGTATTATTCAAAGTCATGAAAGGCATGGACCTCCATCCAAGATTACTCAATCCAGCAAAACTATCATTTAGAATGGAAGGGCAGATAAAGTACTTCCCAGGTAAGGTCAAGTTAAAGGAGTTCATCATCACCAAGCCCTTATTATATGAAATGTTAAAGGGATTTATCTAAGAAAAAGAAGATGATCAAAAATACGAACAGTAAATGACAAACTCACAACTGTCAACAACTGAACGTAAACAAAAACAAAAACAAACTAAGTAAACAACTAGAACATAAACAGAATCACAGAAATGGAGATCACATGGAGAGTTATCAGTCGGGAGGAGGAGGGGGAAGAATGGGGGAAAAGGTACAGGGAATAAGAAGCACAAATGGTAGGTACAAAATAGACAGGTGGAGTTTAAGAACAGCATAAGAAATGCAGAAGCCAAAGAAGTTACATGTACGACCCATGGACATGAACTAATAGCGGGGGAGAATGCTGGTGGGAGGGGGTGTGCAGGGCAAAGGGGAGCAAAGGAGAGAAAAAATATGGGACAACTATAATAACATAATCAATAAAATATACTTTAAAAAATGGGTAGGTTGGAGTACATGAGTTCTTTATTTTTATAATCCTAAAACAGTTCTAAGATAACAATTAAGCCTTAGCTAATCCTTCAGAAGAATCTGTTAAGATGTGAAGTGTGAACAAGCTGAGGATGATCACAATTTCCTGTTGACTTGGGTTTGCTGGGTTGAGGATCTGCCAGCAGCATTTGGTATGTTGGTGTTTAGTGGATATGACATTTCATACACCAAATGGGAATTAAATATTTTTAGCACAGAATCCACCATGGTTCAGTAAAGAGGGCTTATTCTCTGAATGGAGTGTGAACAGCAGAGATACTATTTTAAAGACCAAATATAAAACCCCTTCACCTTCACTATCACAAAATAGTCATATGTGCACTTATTTTCACCACAAAGCTGAAAGAACTTAACCCCTTTCTGTATCTTCTACAAGATGGTATTCAATCTACTGTAATAACTATGCTCACACACGCAGCCTATCTTTACACGGCCTGCACACTTACGTTTAATACACCAAAAACACTGTTAATGATCAAAAGCAATAATAACAGCTACTATTTATTGAGGACTTACTATGTGCAGGACATGTGCTGAATATTTGACACATATTTAGTCCTTCAATCCTTGCAATGATACTATTATTACCACTATATTCTAGACAAGGAACAGAAGTTCAGAGACATTCAGAGTCTACCCACGGCATATTGCTAATTGACAGCAGAGTCAGGATTCAAACCCAGGTCTATCTGAAATTGGTGCCCTAGAAATTGACCACTATATTTACACTGATTGTATCAGTCAAGATAGGCTGAGTTATTTGGTAACCGTTTGGTAGAGCTCAAATATTACTGGTTCAAAAAAACAAAGACTTATTACTTATTCATGCTACTGGAAGCACTATTCCAAAATCATCATAATTTTCAGACACTGATGTCTGCATTGATGGACAAGCCACTCTATCGGACATTAGTAAGTAATGATACCAGAGGGGAAAAGAGCCAGGACAAAGCATACACTGGCTGCTACTACTATTTTTATTAGAATTCCTTTACTTGATTTTTTAACTTGGATAACTTTTTAAAGGAAAGTTTTACCCAAAATAGAGATGAAAAGGGACTGAGCTCCTGCTCCATCCCTTCCCAGTCATCTTGGAGATGTCACAGTTGGTTTGATGAGGATTTCACTGACTCATCCTCCTAACCTGAGGCCGATATGCCCTGTAGGCATCAATGATAAGAGCCAGGTGTTCATGTTTACAGTATTTACACTGTTGATGGGCAACGTGCAGACCACTTTTAAACACATGCACCTGCTAAATGGCTCCTCCATGGCAAAGAAGAAAGGCTATGTAGTAGGTGGACCTTCCCAAAAGGACATCTCAGACACTGCACTGCTAGCCTGCACTGTTGTGCTCTGACGGGCCAGAGGGGCCAGCCCGACTCTGAGGAGGCCTACATTATAAAATAAAGTTTGGCGTATATCACTGGTCCCTAATAACCCAGCATGTTGAGATGTATAAACCTAGTCCCTTTTATCTCCAGGGTATCTGATTTCACCTCCATCAGCATCTTTCCAAATCTCTCCTTTCCTTTCAGTTTAAAGGGTCAACCGGATGCTGATATTCGAGATTTCTGTAATGCTCAGCTACCACCTCAAGAATGCTGTAGCTGATGAATCATAACAGCAATTATTAGTATGCTATAGCTAGTGACTTTGTGTTTAGAGGCCCCAAATACGACTGTCACAATATGTGGAGGCAAGGTCAAGAGATATTATCTGACAACAAATCAAAGGAGATTCAGGACATAATTGATGAGCTCAGACATTTTCTGGCTGAATTTCAGGGCCCTTCCCAGAAATAACCCATTATTTATTGTGATGGGCGCCAGAATCATGGAGCATGTCAGATAAACTCTACCTGGAAGCTGCATCATGGCCTCACTCCCCTTCACGCTCCACCCCGCCCCCATCCTTAATAAAAGAGGGTTTTGTACCTCTACGGCTGCTGAGGAATGATAGTTGGTGGATGAGAACTGTAGCCATTTGGGGAAGCTACATAAGCCAGTGGATAACAGGCCGAACAACCCCACTGTGGCCAGCAGATGGCAGCAGAACCATGCTGCCACTGCAGGGGGCCCGTTGACAGCAGCTGTGGACTGCCCTGTTGCAGGAGACTGGGATCCCAAATGGTTGTCCCTAGAAAAGGTGCGGCTAAAGTGGAAAAGGAGGTTTGGAGAAAGAGATGTCCTTCCCAGAGAGTGCACAGCAAGACTGCTCTGGACATTCCAAGAACAGAGTCCAAAGGCTACTGAAATTCAGAAACTGTAATGATGATTAAAGTTCTGCTGAATAAGCTTTGCCAAAAGTCCTGCTTCCACCAGATGAGGAAAGCAGCAGGGGCCAGAGGAGGTGTGTGAATCTGAGGAAAATATTTAGTAATAGCATCCTGCTTTGGGATTCTAAATAGACTTTCTCAGTGGGAAAGCAGTACCCCAAAACTATCCCTCTTGAAGGTTATGTTCTTCCCTGCAATCAGTCCACTGGCCTGAGTCCTGAGAGACTGGATTAATCCTTCAAGGCCTGATCATCCTAAAAGGAGCAACCAGAATAGCAATTTGAATCATGCGAAGCTGACCACTCCTAATGACTCAACCAAGATACAAACAATTGATTAAATTCAGCCTGAAACAATCGTCCACCCTTCCCTGCATGCCCCAGCACATTTACCATTGGGTCGCCTGTGTCACCTATGCCTGCCACCCCCACAACAAAGGAGGGGTAATAGGAACACTTCACTCTTGTCTTCCCAATAGATCTCCTGCCCTCCATCCCCTCCTCTGGAAGATGAGTGTTCTCACTCGGGGGATGGCTAGCATGCAAGGGCAGTGTACACAGAGAGGGTCTGCTTCACACCAACACAAATTGCCTGCCTTTCTTCTTCGATTGAATTTAGTTGGATTTTCCTGCCCTTGAAAACAGCAAGACTCATTGAGCTATGTGTGTAGGGTAGAGTAAAGAGTACCACTCAGTTATTGCTACTTGAAATGACTATCCTAACAGGTATGGGCAAATGCTCAGATGCTCAAAGTTATCACACTTTGTTATAAAATAAAGCAAGTGTAACCAGGCAAAATCGTTAGTGCCAGTGTATTTCCTGCCCTTCCCCTGGCCCTATAAGCTAAAGAAGGTTCTGCTTTTATCTGCTCAGTTTCTTCCTTTCCCACTGTCCTCCCACCAGAGTCCTGTTTGGGGTACTCTCATGAAATTGAGAGGAAAGTAATACAAAGACACTCACAGAATCGGGCTGACGAAAGCTGTCTGAATCCGTGTTTTTGAAGAGATACTCATAAGCAGCTGTGTAAGGGAAGAGGGTGGGTGAGGACATGGGGCTCTAAGAGGTGTTTCTGTGGGTTACAGTCCATGACATTTTAAAAAATCTTGCTTGATTGTATTCATTTGATGCACGTCTCCTTTGATAATGGACTGTGTGAATTACAGTTTCAATAGAATTACAGAGGAGACTAATGTAATTTTGCCTCTTCCTTTGAATGAGCATTTTCATAATTCGAGTAGGTTATCCTGTAGCTCACAAGGAGCACAAAAAAATTACATAACTCACAGAATTTTGAGTTACCAAAAACCAAGCAAACCACAAATCAAATACTTATCAAAACTCTGCTGTTTCTGCTCTTTGGTTCCATGTTATTGCACCTAAAGCTTTCTGGAGTCATTTTTGCTGCTTTAGAATTGTTGGAATCCTTTCCACTCCATCTATCTTGGAAAGTTTCTTTTTCTGGGAACCTTTGGCTTTAACATCTCATTACATGGCTCTAGCCTGTTGAAGGGAAAAGAGTTTGCTATACCAAAGTATGCATCTTTGGGGTATTGATTATTTTAAGCTGGTTATTTTTAAGAAAAGAAATACTCTGAAAAAAACCATTGACCTCCCTCCTAACTGACTAAAAGGAATTTAGATAGATGACCTGCTCCAGGAAGGGAGATATCATCAGAGATAACTGTAATTTAATATAAGCTATTAAGTGGTAGACAGGGAGGAACCCAGCAAGGCCCTTTGGTCTAAGTCCTCTCTGTGTCCCATTGTTAAAGATGGCTGGGCAAACATCTATTTACTGAGCAATTCTTCCCTGTCTCCCTGTGAATTGCCTTCCTGTCCTTTGAGATCGCAAAGCACAAGCCCCCATTCTCCTCAGTTCCAGAACAGCACATAAGCCTCCACTGCCCAATGTGCCTTTGGCTCATATCTTATGGCATCCCCATGCCCGCATGTACGTCCATAATAAATTTTGAACATTTTCTCTTGTTAATCTGTCTCTGTTAACTGGATTATTAGCCCAGCCAGAAGAACTCAAAACGGTGAAAGGAGAGTTATTTTTTGCACCTGCACACTGTCCTCTAAAGCTCTCACCGTGGCTTGAACTCACCAGGTTGTCTTTTCTAAGTTGATGTCTCCCCCATGTGACAGGGCTGCTGTTCTTGGTTCAGCTCTTTTGACAGTTCCAAAGGGACCCTTTTCAATCCCAGAGTCAGAGGCATTTAAGGAAGAAAGCAATGGCTCAGTGTTATTATAGTCACAAGGCCAAAGGGCGCCTCGTTAACTGCTGACTGTGGATTTAGGTTGACACCGGAGTAGGGGGCCTGGAGTCAGGAATGGCTTTCCTAAAGAAGAGCAAAAAGAAGAGGTGGCATTAGCTGGAGAAAGTCCTCTGGTTACAGAGAGAAAAAATTTTGAGTCCTGAGCTGCTGAGTTGCACTCTTTTCTCTCTCTCTTTTCCCTCCATTGAAGGAGGATAACGGCAGAGATAACTGAGAAGAATTAGGATTTACTGGGAAAACTACCTCGGAGGCAGGCTATAGAGGAAGACGCCACAGAAAAAGGTGTAACCATGGTGACGAGCTGAGGAAGGAAGGGGTGGGGGAGAGGGAGCAAAGAGCCAGTGCAGAGAGAGGGACAAAGGGAACTTGGGGAGGGGACCCTTAGGTCAAAGGGGTGAGTGACAGGAGCTGTGAGTCTTTTAAGCCAAATTCAGGTTTTTAAAGGAAGAAAATTAATTTATGACTGTAAGTAATTAGAAAGGCAGGAAGCATATGTTGCATATTCTTTTTACATTTTGAAAGGGTTTTCAATGCTCCTTTCGAGTTCAGCTATTTTAACAAAGCAAGATTAGAAGTGAGCAGCGGAGAGTTGTGGTTTAGTAAGGGATGGGTGTGGGGAGGGTTGGAGAGGAAGGAGGACAGATGCAGAGCAACTCAGAAGCCAGAGACTGCCTTCAACTCGAGCAAACACAGCACTCAACTGCCTCCTAGTGGCAGCTGTCTTACAGGAGATTTCCTGGCTGAGGCTGGAGTGGCAAAACCAGAGCCACAGAGGCAGGAAGGCCAGATTTAGCAAATAAAAATACACGACACCCAGTTAATTCTGAATGTCAGTTAAAGAGAGAATAATATTTTAGTATGTCTTTTCCATGACAACCCTAGTAAGACAACCATGAATTAAATATCTTGTTGTTCTCTCATCCCCTATATATTTAAAATAGAAAGGAGAGAAGGAAAAGGTAGCAGGAAGGAAAGAAAGAAGGTAGGATGTAAAGAAGGAAGGAGGGGTAGGAGAGAGGGAGGGAAATCTGAACCCCAAGTGGTTAGTTTCTCTCTAATTACCTATCCACATTCCATCCTTCTTGCTCCTCTCTCTCCAGCATCACAGGACACTCCCTAACCATTCCCTACAATATGTCTTCAAAAAACCACACACAGTCAAGCCAAACCTCTCTGGTTCCTTCAGCCTCAGACATTCTTTTCCTGGGCGCTAATTGTGCATTATGAAAGGGGACCCAAAAAACCCACAGAATTTATTTATAAAAAATTATGTATTTATTCTTACATGTTTAAACCAAAGTACTCTCTGCTCAAAAGAGTTTTTGAACTTGTCGAGTGATGCTTTTTAGCGCTTCTGCCAGTTTTCTGTTTCACCTCTTCCACACTGGCAAAACATTTCCGTTTGAGGACTTTTTTCATGTGGGGAAACAAAAGAAAGTTCCTCCCAGCGAGATCAGGTGAACAGTGAGGGTGGGGCATGGGGGTCATGCCGTTTTTGGTCAAAAAATGCTGAACACTCAGCACAGTGCGGGCAGGTGTGCTTGTAAATCACCCATTATGAAATGGGCAAACACATTGTAAGAGTCTTCCAAAAAAAAACACAAAACCCTCACTGAAGCCAAACAGAGCCTCTCACAACAATACCAGCTGGTACACTGATATAGGTGGGTTCCTAGAACACTCACCTAGCTGAGGAAGTCTGTACTACATACGAGGGGCCTGCCCTCCAGAAGATAATTACGGTTTTTTCATTCGGTCCCCCTTCCTATGTCACCCCCTCCAGCCTCACCCGTGAGCCTCCACACTAACCCCACTACTTACTGTTCTTGCTGCCGCCTATCTATACCTGCCAGTTCACCCCACCTGTGAGCTCCCTGCTGGCACTTTTTAAGGCTCTTATCTATGATTAATGCACAATTCTTAAAGCATCCACTAATTAAGTGACAGGTGTCAATAAACCCTGTCACAGTAAATGTCAAAGAAGCATTTTATAAAATGAATCAATGTCTGTGGTTCGGCACCTGGAGGATAGTAACGGCGTTTGTTCTTTGACGGGTTTTTCTTGCACACCCCACCTCAGGTCCAGCTAAAGCGGAATGCTCCCGGGCCCCAGCTCCTGTCTCCAGCCATAATCAAACAGCACGATAGAAAGGATTAGAAACAAGATAGAAAATTGGTTCAGAGAATTCCTTACAACTTCAATGAGATCATGACATTCTGTTTAAAACCTACCTTTGCTCTCCTGTTACATTTAAAATAAAATGCAAAACGTTCATGCTGGCCTGTGAGTTCTGCAGGATTCTCTTCCACCTACACAGCTAACTCTGTTCCTCACTCCCTGAAATCCAGCCATGTGGAACCCCTTTCTGTTCTTGGAAAATGCCAGCCTTTTCCTGCCTCAGGATCTTGCACTTGCTTCCCCTTCTGCCTAGCATGCTTCCCCTGTCCAGCTTTTTGGATGGACACACCCCTCTGGTCCTTTAGGACTCCGTTCTGCGGTATTTAGAATATTCCATAGCTCAAGATTTGTGCTCTTTCCTGTATGGCTGTCACACCACAGTAAAAGATCAAATATAAAGTGAGCCATCTCCAGTAGTTCACCACCATATTGCCATTCTTATTGCTTTCCTGACAATGATCACAGTCTAATATTCATGGTGACTTGTTTACTTGGTCACTGTCTGTCTTCCCCCTAGATCAGAATTTGGCAAACAAAGGCCCACAGGCCAAATCCAGTCCCCATCAGCTTTTGTAAATTAAATTTGATTGAAACTCAGCAACGCCCATTCATTTACTCACGTCTGTGGTTGCCTTTGCACTACAGTAGCAGAGCTAGTGGTTGTGGCAGAGATTGCACAGCCCCACGTGACCAAAACGTTTGCTAGTTGCCCCTGTGCAAAGAAAGTTTGACAACCCCTGCCTCACTCTATAAGCTTCATGCAACCAAGAACTACGTCCAATGTCCACCTTTGTTTTCAGGGCCCAAACAGTGCCTGGCACGAACTGAGCAACCCCTCAATAAATGCTGGCTCCCCATTATGCCTCCAGCCAACGAGCCCCGGCGCCATCTCCTAGTTTGCCCTGTCCCTCATCGAAGCCTGACTCCTGGCCATCTGCCATCCCCTTCTAGTCCTGCCTCCCTGCTCTGTGTCTCCAGCTGGTGCTACTTATGCTCTGATGCTAAAAAGCAATCTGATCACAATGAATAATACCATAACACCAGCTTCCTCTGGGGTTTGTGGCCTAACAGACCATATTTTATAATCAATTATTTTGTGGCATGTCAATCCATTCTCTATAATCACAAAATGGATACCTATTTAAAATTTCATCTCTGTCATTCAGTTTTTTCACTTAATTTTAGCCCAAAGGCCAAGAAGTGATATTATTCCGCTTCATGATGACACATTTATTCAGGTTTTTTTTATGTTATAAAAATGACTCATCTACCCAACATAAAATTTTGAAAATACAGAAAACAAGAAAACCACTTTTAGCTTTTTGGTGCAGTTTATTTCCATTCTTCTATTTCTTTTTAAGCACACCTGTATAAAATAATGAAAAATGGCAAAGGACAATTTTCTCTCTTACATTGTAATAAGCATTTTTATATTATACATTCTTTGTAAATTATTACTTTTAGGAGCTGCACAATATTACATTGAGTAGATATATTTATAAAATATTTCCTTATTGTTGGGAAATATTTCCAATATATGCAGATTTTTATAACCAAAAATAATTGTGAGCATCTTTATGCATAAAGTTTTCCTCCCTACCTTTTGGATTATTTCCTTAAGTAAGATTTCCAGAAGCAGAATTACTGGATCAAAGGATATTTTCTTGGAGTTCATATATGTATTGTCATTCTCACTTTTTAAAAGGCATGGAAACCTCTGGATAAAGGTCTCCAGGTAAATACACTCGTACTCTTCTTTCCTGTGCTCCAAATCTGTAAAAATGAAATATATATATTTTTTACTGTTGTTCAAGTACAGTTGTCTCCATTTTCCCCCACTACACACCCTCCCAGATATAAGATATTAAAATACATATTTATATGCTTCCTTCAAAATGTAAGAAGAAAATCTCAGCAGCTCAAACCAAGAGCTTAAACAATAAGCAATGTGTAAAGCCACAGAGGTAAAAAGAGGGACTGGTGCCAGGCAAGCAGGGCTGGAGTTAAATACCTTCTATAACAGGAACCTGAGCTGGGCTTCCCACCCAAGAACAGTGGGAGATATAACTCCATCCATGCATCTAGAATTGTGGCAGAAATATACTACTTGCTCAGGACCAATCTCCACAGCAGAGTCTGCTTCTGGTCATGCTAGGTGAATTGTGGAGAACTGTCATCCAGACATGGAGAGTTCTGAGCTGAGTTGCAAACATATGGCATGGGTTGAGTCTGGTCAACCCATGAGACCAAGGCTACAGCTAAGAAACTATTACACAGCCCTGGCTGGTGTGGCTGGTGTGAACCGAGTGCTGGCTTCCGAACCAAAAGGTCACCAGTTCCGTTCCCAGTCAGACCACAAGTCTGGGTTGTGGCCCAGGTCCACAGTTGGGGGTGCGTGAGACACAATTGATCTATGCATTTCTTGCACATTGATGTTCCTCTCCCTCTCTTTCTCTCTCCATCCCCCTCTCTCTAAAAAAAAGAAAGAGAGAGAGAGAGAGAGAAAGAAACTGCTACACAAATAAAAGAAATGTGGAGAAAATTCCCACACAGTATGAACTTTCCAGGAGAAGTTAAAAACCATACTTAATCACAAAAGAGAGATTTTTATCCTGAGGTGACAGAAATACAAAAATAATCTAAAAAGAATTTTAAAATAAATTTTTGTCTAAAATCTTTAAGGAAATAAGAGATAATGCCAATTATGAAACTGGAATAGGTAAATAATAAAAACAGAAAAAAGTTATCCACCTCTTAACTTAAAACACAGTGAAACCATCCTTCAAAGGAACTGTACTTCACTCTACTGACAGAAGAGGGTGATCTTGAACCAGGAATGGTAAATTATTCTAAATTATTTTCGAACTGAAAAGAAACACCAAAAAGCCATACAAAGCTACTTTAAAAGAGAAAAAAATGACCATCAGAGCATCTCTGCTGGAGAAAATTCTTATCCAAACACAACCACAAGCAACCACGTAACAAAACATTCCAAATGGGATTGTATCTTCAAACAAGCACTGGAAATATGAAAAACACCCTTCAGTTGGTAATTCAAAATTCAAGAAGTGAACAAAACAATAGACAGGTAGATAGATAGATAGATAGATAGATAGATATAATTGATAAGTTGATCAACCAATCATAGTACTCAGGAAGGGAAAAGCAAAATCATCTTAGGAATTAAGGCTAAATGATAAATACCCAATATAGAACAGATTTCAGTGAAATTTTTAAAGAGTAATTGAGGAAAGGAAGGAAAATAAACAAAAAATAAATAAAACTGAAATAAAGAAGTAAAAAGATTCAGAGAAAAAATGGCTGCAGTGGAAGACAAAGAAAATTAAGGATACAGATCATTGGTACTCCTGAAGAAGACATATGAAACAACAAAATAAACTTATATTTAAGCCTATAATTGAAAACGGAGAGACATACAATATTCAATATTCAATATTCAATATTGCTAAGATGTCAATTCTCCCCACGGGGACTTATAGACTTGTCTGGGAAAAGTTCCTTGTTTCTCCTTCACTCTCACACTCACAATACTTCTGACATTCCAAGTGCGGGCTTGTTCCCGGGCCGACCAATTCCCAACACCAGCTGGTGTCCTCCAGTTCATTTCAGTTCTGACACTATCTACCTGGAGTCAGCATGAGACACCACAAGTTAAGGTCTCAGTCCCACAAGACTGTCCCCACTTCAGATGCCACTTGCAATTGCCAGGTTGCCCCAGTACTTCTGACCAAACCACTACAAATCAAGTTTCCTACTGTCACCAGAAAGCGACCAGGACTGAGACAGGTCTGCCCCAGTATGGTCTGAAATGTGTGGGTTCTTGACTTCATGCAGGAAGATTTTATGATATCAGTTCAGGTGATTTTGAGAGTACATTTATTAAAGCAACAGGAGTGAGCACAGGCAGAGCTGTCTTGGCCCTTTGGAAAGAAACATAAGGAAGAGTTAAGCCTAGGCAAGGCTGCCTTGTCCTTTTAGAAAGAAAGTCACAGAGGCAGAAGTGAGTCAGCTGGGCTGTGTGAACTCAGGAAACAAGTTACAGAGGCAAAAGGAGGCCCTTTGGAGACAGGTTCAGGGAGTTAGCCCTGGATGAGCTGCTGCTGCCTGCTGCTCCCCTGGTTGCAAGTCTCGTGGGGACCTTTAAACCTTAGGAGAAAGAAAGGAAAGAGACAGGCCTGAGGAAAGAAGTGGGAGGAAAGACATGGGTGTGCTCAAGAGGGAGCACATACTGGGTCCTTAAAGCAAAATGACGTATAATGAAACCAATCTTACAATAGGCTAATTGGTATAAACAAGAGTTAAGTTTCCACGGCATCTCAACAACATTAGAATGAAACAATGTAAAATGAAATGACTTTATTAAGGACCTGCTGTATTTAAAGATATAAAATTTGCCCTGGCCAACTGGCTCACTTGGTTGCAGGGTCATCCCACATACCAAAAAGCTGAGGGTTGGATCCTTGGTTGGGGCATGTACAGGAGATAACTAATCGATGTCTCTCTCTCTCTTCCTCGCTTCCCCTCTCTCTAAAAATTAATAAACATGTCCTCAGGTGAGAATTTTTTTTAAAGGATACAACATTTGTAGAAAAACATACAGTAGAAAATATCTGTGACCCTAGGGTAGGCAAAGATATCCTAGACTGGGCACCAAAAGCACAAAACATAAATCGAACTTTATCAAAATTATAAACTTCTGCTCTTTCAAATACATCATTACAAAAATGAACAGCCCTGGCTGGTGTGGCTCAGTTGGTTGGATGTCATCCAGCAAAGTGAAAGGTCATGGGTTCAACTCCCGATCAGGGCCCATGCTTGGGTTGCTGGCCACATTCCTGGTCAGGTGCATACAAGAGGCAACTGATTGATGTTTCTCTCTCACATCAATGTTTCTCTCCCTCTCTCCCCCCTTTCCTCTCTCTCTCTTAAATAAATATTCTAAAAAGGAATATTCAAGTCATATAATGGGACAAAATATACACAGTACATATATAAGACTGAGGACTTGTGTCTAACACGTGTAGAGAACTTTTATGCTCTCTCATAAAGAGACAAGACTACTTAATTTTAAAAACTGGAGAGGAAGGTGGATGGGGGAGGAAAAGTCTCAGATAAGTTGGTGTGAAGCCCTTAAGCCAAAGTCACATTCCTCTTGATGAAATGAGCTTGCCTTAATGTCTCTGCCATGCTGCATCACTGGAGAAAGCAGCCCTGGGAAGAAGAGATCAACACAAAGGTGACAGCGGATCTGGAAGGGCAGGAGCTGAGGGCCAGCCAGGCAATTCTGCTTTCACAGTAGGAAACTGAGTGGTACATTGTCATGGCCACCCAGCCTCTTTCTCTACTTCATATATATTCTTCTGGCCTTTCCTCTCTCAAGTATCATTTTTCTCTAAGCCTGTATTCCTCCTCTATAAAATCAGAGATATGGTAATGAAACCATTTGTATGCATTCTTTCATCTGACAAAGATGAGGAATTTAAGCTCTGTGACCCTAAGAGGCCCCCTTGAAACTTCACAGCAGAAAAATATTATTCTCACTGTTTCTGGGGCCCACTCCTTTTCTCTAGTCCCATGTCTAGTCCCACCTTGCAAGGTGTGGCGGTATGTACCTCTCTCCGGGAATTCCGCCCCATTCCTGCACTGTAATGAGGTGCTAGAATGCAGAAAATGCCACATTACACCATCAGCCAGCTTTGTGTGTGTGTGTTTATATTCTCTGACAGTGTTAAGTTTTTAAATGTTTTAAGTACCTTTTCTTTATTCCTGGAAGACTTGGTGGTTCTATCATAAATAGTTTTCTAAAGCTTTCTCTGGCTTAGATGAGCTGTTAACCTTTGAAGTTGCGATGGGAACCGTGTTTTTTTTTTTTTTAAATAAAGTATTGATGTAAAGGAAAGTGAGGTTGTGATGCCTGTTTCAAGGAAAAGCAAATGAGGCATTGGAAGATACAAAAAAGTGAAAAAACAAAACAAAAACCCTTAAATATATTAAGTAACGAGAACAACAGCCTTTCCATCTTCAGTCAAATTGTACTAATGGAAAGCTCTCAGAAATTCTATGTGAGAAATAAGAGCCCTTATTTCTATGGACAAGGTCATAGTACTTGGATGAATGAATGAATGAATGAATGAATAGAGAATGGAAGACAGGGTAACCCTAAGACAGTGTTGGGTAAACTGGTCATGCTTTACTACTCATATGAATTATAGAAATGAAAGGAGTTCATTGTCCTGTGATTAGCCACTGATCCCAGGTTTTCATCAGCTCTGTTCCTTAAACCCTGAGAGATTTCACTATGAATTATTCATTCACTTCTCAGAATTCTGTTTGCTGAACAATAGGAGTTTGAAAGTTGGTATCTACAAAAATATCACAATGTAAACCAGCTCAAAGAAGCCAATGGTAATGCTGTATAGGCCAGAGGATTCCAGTCAAACAAATGTAACCACTATATTCAGGTATTGCAATCTCTCAAGTGTCAAGTAAGATCATATTAATTTTTCATGTCCACATTTGAATGGCTGGAACTACTGGGCTCATTGCTAGATTTCAGGCTCTTGTAGTGGACACAAGGATGGTGAATCCCTAGTTCCCCCTTTAGGAAAGGACTTCCCAGGCTGCTGGGAGTGCTGTCAGCACAGAACCTTCAGGTGTCAGCTTCAGCTAAAACGAGCTACCTTGCCAAAGGTCACATCCTTCCGGGAGCAGCTTATAGATGATGGGTGAAAGCAAGAGTATAAAGTCCCAGCAATATTTCAGCTCAGTATGGGAGAACTCTGATGCTTTGGGGTCTACAGCAGACTACAGGATTGGCTGTTGCTGTTGGGTTTACATCTCAGTTCACCCTCTTTCTCAGTCCAGTCCAGCGTTCTTCTCTTCCCTTCCACCTGTGTTGATCTCAAGGGTACTTTCTAAGGAATATTCTACACACTAAACTCCATCTCAGAGTCTGCTTGCCAGAGGACCCAACCTACAACAGCTCCTTCCATCCCCTGCCACCTAGCACTGCCAGATAAAATACAGAAGGCCCAGTAAGTGCGAATTTCAGATAAATAATGGATAACTTTTTAGTGTTAAGTATGTCCCAAATATTGTTATAGCTCTACTCTCTATGCCTAGTATGGTGCCTAGTCTAAGTCAATGTTTGTTAGACAAAAGAGAATGCTACCATCCCATCTTAAAATAGAGTGCCTACCCTGTTACCCAAAGAAGAAGGCAAAGGTGGGCGATGGTCCCCTACTTTCCATTATGTAAGTGTTTTTCAAAACATCCATAGATAAACAACATCTCAATGACCTGAAGGAACTTGTTACAAATGCATATTTCTGGGCCTTACCAGACTTCCTGAAAAAGGACCTCCAGGGCCGATCCCTAGAAATATGCATTTGTAACAAGCTACCAGGGTGATTCTTCTGTCCCCTGAAGTTTGAGACCCTTCTACATTAGGAACTTGACCTAGAAAGACCACTTTCATCCAAACAGAGAAGGCCTCCCTGTCGTCACCAAAGAACTGCAGCAAATGAGGGACCAACCCTGTCTCTTTCCTGCTTCTTCACTCTCTTTTCCTTTCCTTTTGAGTCTCCTTTGAATGGAAAGTAAGTTTTTGGACCAGGTAATCATCAAAATCTCTTGGGAAGGAGTATTACAAAAATACAGATCTAGTAAACCAGGGAGCCGGAGAGTAATATGCTAAGCATGGCAGGGCCTCGGAGGCGCCACAGTCATGGGAAAGGTATTAGGGAAGAGATGGCTTTGAATGATGGGCAATGTTTGCTTGAGCAGATTGGAAAGGTTTGAGTGTTCTTGAATAATAGGATCTACGGGCTTAGAATCAAGAGAAGCACAGCATGGGAGGACACTTATTGTCAGAAGGTTCCTGAAACTCAGTGACTGCTGTTTCTAGATCTGGGGCGGCACGTTCAGGCACATTCTTTTCCAGCTCTAACACAGTTTCAAGTTTCTGCTGCCAGATGCCCTTTTGGAAATAAGCATAAGATTTGTCCAATAGGGTTTAATCAAATCTCAAATGTATTAGCTCAATGTACTAAATGATCATCTGTCAGGAGTTTCTAGATTAGTGTGTCCCAGTTGGCTGGACACTGATGTCCAAAAGCTCACATTCATGTTTTATACCATTGGAAAAGTCCTCCTCTACCACCCCCTGCTCCCTTCTCTGCAGGATGAAGATGCATGGAGTAGGTGAGTGGTTTTCCTAGGTGCCAAGCAATGCCATGAAATTCTCCTCTCCCCCTGTATTTATTTACTTATTTTTTCACTTTTCCAAAATGTATTTATTATTAGTTAAGCCATGATTCAGGGTCCCAGGGTGAGATGTACCCAGGTTCCCCTTTACCTCCCTGGGAGAAGGATGAGGACGGAGGACAGGTGGGGGACAGCCAGTTCAGATCTTCCCAGGAAGCATGCCTTCTGCCTGGTGGTCGTCTGAGGCCAACACCCAGGGTATGGCGCAGAGGGGCTTATACACTGGCCATTAGCACATGAAGACATCACCCCCTGTCGCAGGCATCGCCTTCTCAACGTGGTGGAAGTCCAGGTGGTTCTGCCAGCAGTTCCTGGTCTGGTTCCGGTTGGGAAAGCAGCTGCCAGTGGGGCAGTCTGGAACTTCTTCCTTTGGCCTTGATGTCTTCTGCCATGTTGCTGCCTCCTGAAGACGCCCCTGAAGCAGCTCACAGCTCAATGTGAGCCCTCAGCAAAGACCTCTCCCCTTTTATGTAATTATTTAAGGAACAATAGGATTTGCGATGAAATGTAGATATTTGGGGTCTGTGAAAAGTGATTCGGGGTTTATGAGGGCTATGTCACTTCCTGGAGTGGGAGGTTAAGGTTGTCACTCTTGGCATGCTCCTTGCTAGAGAAGCAGGTACATGTGGGGAAGAGTGAAAAATAAGGTTGGGTAGTTGATAGCAATTTGACAGCACAGAATACTGAGAGCTAAAGTTCGTCTTCTCAGCCCATCTTTCTAGACTAACTTTATTCTTGCCATTAAAGTCTCGGCTCACATATCACCTCCTTAAAAAGGCCATCTCTAAACACCTATTCTAAAATCACTCCATTCCTACCCTGTCTGTCACTCTCCATCACATTACACTATTTAATTTGGTTTAGAGTACTAGTCATATATTTAAAATTATGTTAAGATTTATCTGCTTGTTATCTTTGATCTCACTAGAATGTAAATTCCAAGAGAATTGGTTCTATGTCATTTTTGTTCATAGCTATAAATGCTTCACCCAGCATTATGCCTGGCATTCAGTAAGTACTCCATAAAATAGTTGTTGAATAAATAAGGGCGTTTGTATTTTTCCATTAAACATCACAGACAATTGTTAATCCATACCAGAAACACAAGCATAAATGCTATGACAATAGAAATACCAATGCTACAGGGGCCCACAGCTTCCTCTGGTCCCCAGAATCCATGTGGACCATTTTATCAATCTGGAACTACATCTGGAAAGCCAGTGACAAGTTCAGTGCAAAAAAAGACAAAAGTTGAGTACGTGCAGAGTTTTTATCAAGTTGTTTCTCAGGGTTTTCTGATTTGACGTTTGTGGGAAAATCAGAAAGTCAATCTATATCCAACATAAATCCAAGAGATGGCAGGTAGTAACTATTCATGAACTTTATATTTTAAAGCCATTAGCATGAAAGAACATCTTTAGATAGGTATGTTTATCTCAGAACAAAGTTAACTAAGCCTTCCTAATGAATAAAAATTTATTTTTTAAATTAAATAAAACTTGCCACAATCTGCTTGTCTAATGAAGTATTTTATTAAAATTTAGGTGGGAGCCCTGACCAGTGTGGCTCAGTTGCTTGGGCATTGTTCTGCAAAGTGAAAGGCCACTGGTTCAATTCCAGGTCAGGGCACATGCCTCGTTTGCAGGTTCTGCCCCCATTGGAGAGTGTATAGGTGTTGGGGGTGGAGTGGGAGGCACAGCTGATCTGTGTTTCTTTCTCACATTGATATTTTCTCTCCTATTCTTTCTCCCTCCTTTCTTCTCTCTCTAAAAAATAAATAAATAAAATATTTTAAAAAACAAAATAAAATTTAGGTACGGAAGAAATCAATTCAATTAATCACTAAGAACTCATTCAAGGACAAAAGAAATGAAATATAGTATTTTTAAAGCTCTCGCCCTGGCTGGTGTAGCTCAGTGGATTGAATGCGGGCTGGGAACCAAAGGGTCCTGGTTCGATTCCCAGTCAGGGCACATGCCTGGGTTGCGGGCCAGGTCCCCATGAGGGCTATGTGAGAGGCAACCATACATTGCTGTTTCTCTCCCTCTCTTTCTCCCTCCCTTGCCCTCTCTCTAAAAATAAATAAAAATTAAAAAATCTTAAAAAAAAAAAAAAAGCTCCCACATGCCAATGAAGATTGACAGACTGTGTAACAAATATAACAGAATGGATTGGCGTTATGATGGGACAAGCCCAAGGAGCTATGGGAGCCCAAAGAAAGGGTCTCCAGCTCTCACTGGGAGATGAGTCAGTGAAGACTTCACAAAACTAAGTCCTATAATTCTGGCCTCTTCTCTTTTTCTCCCTCAATTTCTCCATTGCACTTGTTTTGTTGCTGATCCCAACTTCTCTGACTCGTGCCCTAGACTCAGTAACTCTAAAAAGACCTACAGCTCTTCCCCCAAGAGTAGGCAAATATAAACAGCAGTGGTGGTAATAATATCATGATAATAAATGTTCTAGTCTCCACTGCCTTCAGAGTAAAAGCAAAAGTCCTTATCAAGGCCACTAAGGCCCTACCCCATCTGGCTCCCATCACTTCTCCACCCTGTCCTGTCTTGCTCCTCCTTCCTTACTTGGCTCCAGACCTCTTTTCTGTTCCTTGAACACACCAAGCACACTAACATCTCAGGGCTTTTGCACTGGCTCCTCCCTCTGTCCAAAGGACCCTTTCCCAGATATCTGCAAGGTTCACTCTCTCACAGTCAAATCTTTGCACTGAGCATCCCATTTAAAATGCAAACCGTGCCCTTAGTACTTCCAAGCCCCCTTACCTTGCTCTACTTTTCCCCAAAGCACCTATCATTCTCCACAATTCTTATTTATTGTGTTTATTACCCCTTTACTAGATTGTAAACTTCAGGGAAAAAAAGGATATTTATCTACTTTATTCACTGATCAGTGTTTGTCAATAGTTAGCACACTGTGGGAGCTCGATAAATATTTATTAATGAAAGGATATTGGCACTAGCAGTCTAAAACTATATCTGAGGCCCCACGAGTTAGAAAGCACAGAAAAACCTCTCTGCTTTTTAATTATTAACTTTCACTAGTGTAAAAAACTCATTTTCATTTTACCCTTCAGTCAACAAAGCAATAAAGGTCCTTGAACTTGCTTAATGAGTCCATCAGAATGATGGCTCACTGATGTGAAGCAGCCTAGCTGCCTGCCAGTTAGCTGCCAGGATGGCCTGATGAGCTCCTCTGATGTGGAACAGGCCTCTCTCTTGCTCCCTGCATATCTGCTTACCTGTCTGAGCAAGACCTGGGGTGAAATTACTTTCAGTCTGACCTTAAACTTGGACATAACCCCATTTTCATCCAGAGAACTATTGTTGTACATACTTCTATTGTGTCAAACACCTTCTAGTATAACTTACTTGTCTGCTTTTCCTGCTGCTACACCTGGTTCTTAATCTGTAATCCATAGACTTCTACAGGGATGATCAGGGATCCGTGACTAAGTAAACATTAAAAATCATTTATCCTGCCCTGGCTGTGGAGCGCCGGCCTGTGAACTGAAAGGTCATTGGTTTGATTCCCGGTCAGGGCACATGCCTGGGTTGTGGGCCAGGTCCCCAGTTGGGGGCATGTGAGAGGCGAGGAATCGATGTTTCTCTCCATTTCTTTCTCTCTCCCTTCCCCTCTCTCTAAAAATAAATAAATAACATTTTTAAAAAAATCATTTATCCCTAGTTCAGGAGCAGCTTGGGAAGAAAGCTTGTGGCCTATCATTATTGTGACCTCTGTGTTAACCTCTAGTCCAGGGGTGCCAAACTCATTTTCACCGGGGGCCACATCAGCCTTGCAGTTGCCTTCAAAGGGCTGTATGTAATTTTAGGACTGTATAAATGTACTCCTTAACTAGGGGCAAGGAGCTTGGCGCTGCCTGTGGATAGAAACAAGGTGCCGGGCCCGATAAAACAAGGTGGAGGGCCAGCTTTGGCCCACAGGCCTTGTGTTTATGCAATGGTCAATTGGCTACTGATGACAGCATCTCAGTAGGCACTGCCCAGAAATTCTTTGAGGAAAATAAATGAGCATTAGGTTAAGAAATAAGCTATCAGCTTCATATACACAGAAAAAGGATACATAGGGGGATGCCCCTGAAAAATGGAATTTATTTATTAAAAAATGTTTATTTATTCCTACAGTTTAAACTTCAGTCACCTTCAAAGTACTGTCCATTTGAGGTCATACACCTATCGAGACGTTTTTCCACTGGTCAAAACAGTTTCTGAACTCACCAATTTTGATGCTTTTTAGTGCTTCTGCCGTTTTTTGTTTCACCTTTTCCACAGCAGCAGAACGTTTCCCTTTGAGGACTTTTTTCATTTGGGGAAACAAAAAGTCACTAGGTGTGAGATTGGGTAAATAGGGAGGATGGGGCACTGGGGTCATGCTGGTTTTGGTCAAAAACTCCTGAACACTCACTCAGCGTGGTATGGGCAGGTGGGCTCTTAAATCACCCATCAGGAAATGAGCAAATGCGTTGAAAGAGTCTTCAAAAAAAAAGAAAAGAAAAGAAAATCACTGAAGCCAAATGCAGCCTCTCAAAACAACACCAGCTGGTACACTGATACAGATGGGTTCTGAGGACACTCATCTAGTAGGGGAAGCCTGTACTATAAGGGGCCTGCCCTCCAGAAGATAATTCTGGGTTTTTGGGGGGATTCCCTCTCATATATATGAGTATATTCTGGAGTGTCCAGAATAAGTCACCCTAAGATACCCTCAGTGGTATGCAGATGACTTTGAGATAAAGGCAACTTTAGCAGCAGGCTCAAGAGAAATGTCTGCCTCTTCCCCACAACTGCCTAGAATAATTTGAATTGGTGACCTTGCTCATAATAAGCCACTATCAGAGATAAGTTCTGTTGACCTATCTATATGTCAGGGAAAACTTATTTTTACTTCCCACAATGACCCTTTGAATCCTCCAAGGTGTATTACCTCATCCCTAGCTCAGGATGTCTCACACACCTCAGTCCCCCTTTGTATCTCCAAACTTCTGTGTAGGATAAAGCCAGTGCTATTTGCTATCATGGTGCCATTTGCCAAGCAGGCCTATGGCCTTGTTAAACAAGAATGCTATTTTACTCTTCTGAGCTTATGTTCCCAGGACTAGAAATTACTAGAAAACAAGAACAGAATGTCACTAACCAGCCCCTACAGCCACAGGCAAAACCTAACACTGGAGGAAACTGAAGTTATGCCAAAGCAACCGAAACCTCCTGTGTTGCAATATCCCTAACAGCCCAGGTGCCACATAACAGCAATGCCTGCCCCCCACTCTTTTATAATATAATTACAATCCAATAAAAACTCAAAGGCCCTACATTTCACTGCTGGTACATTTCTCCACACCTAGCCCCTTTCCATCCTTGGAACGTGAATAAAAACTTTGCTCTCTGAGTTTTCTTTGTGAATTTTTTCACAGTCCACGTCATCAACCACCCTAACATTCTGTATATGGGGTCTCTGACTCTCTCATGAATGTGGGGTTCCCATACGTATGTATATATTATCTGGTTATTTTCTCTTGCTAATCTATCTCAAGTCCATTTGATTATTAGACTTGCCAGAAGAACTTTTGGAGTAGAATATATATATATTTTAATTTCCCCTGCCCTGACTGGTGTAGCTCAGTGGGTTGTACATCATCCTGAAAACAGAAAGTTCACCTGTTTGATTCCTGGGCAGGGCACATGCCTGGGTTGCAGGTTTGGTCCTGGGTTGGGGTGTGTATGAGAGGCAACCAATCCATGTTTCTCTCTTTCATCAATGTTCCCCTTCCTCTCTTTCTCCCTCCCTTCCCCTCTCCCCAAAATGAATAAAGTCTAATTTCCCCCATATTTGGTCATATATGCATAGGGGAGGAATAATCTTTTTTATCTTTTTTATCTTTTTTTGTCTACTCTCCTAGATTCGAAGTTTGGGGTCCATGTTTCAAACTGATTTAAAAAGAAAGAAACCATTTTAATCACCTACATATACATGAGAGTTCACACACACACACAAAATGTGGCTCAAAGAAACAGCCAGATGATTGAGGCTTCTATACCACCATAGGCTAAACAAAGTAAAAGGAGTTTTGGGCTTCTGGTCAGGGGAGGTAACTTTTGGTAAGGAGAGGGAGGAAACTTATGGCAAGTAAGTGTTGTTTTGTTATACAGATAAGAATCTCTCAGGTGATAAGACTTGACCCTGGAAGTAGCTCTCTTCTGATATGGAGGCTTTTGATGAAAATTTCCTTTACAAATGTGTTTCCTTTATAAAAGGGGAAATTTATACTCTATTTTAGGCAGTTAGGGGTAAGTAAAGAGCTCATCCTGTGTCTGCTGGTTCTCAATGGCCTTAAACTCAAAATAATCCATATGCCCAAGAGACCTATTTTGGGATAGCATATTCTGGTAACCTTCATGTTTATTGTGAGGTTTGATCCCCACCAAATTGTAATTCTCTGAAAGTGTCTGGTGCCTAAAGAATTATCCAAAGTCCCATATGCTCTGCCCACTTTAAAAAGGTTATAAAATCATATTTTAAATAGAAATATTTAATTCATTTTCCTTTTGCTTTCATTTTATTAGGATAATGAGAGGTGAAGAGTTGTGAAATGGAAGTACTTTAAAATTCTTTCTGGATATTTGAGTCTGATCAACTGGGTTCTCACTATTAAAATTGGCATGAAATGCTGTACAAATTCAGAGATCAAAATGATCTCATCTCGGCCAATTTTCTAATTATTTGCTTCAGGCCTTACTAGCAGGAAGCATGGTTATCTTCTCCTTGAATTATTCAAGAACCCTGTGGGGAGAGTGGTAAATAGGAGTGAGGGCACCTATCTCACTTCAGCCAAAGAGGAAATCATTCCAGCTTCCACATTCTGCCTATAGTAGAGAGTACCCATATTAATCATGCCTTTTTATTTTCTGCATTTCCAATGCTTAGACATCCTTGGGCTTTGACTCTGGAGATACTGCCCAGCCCAAGGCTAGGGTAGAGATACAAAAGACTTGCTTGGAGTGCTCCTTTCATATGCGAACTAACCAATCCAGAGCCACACCCAACCCCCTTCTCTATCAGGCTCTCACACTCAGGGCCACTATTTCCCTGCACTAACCACCCCAGAGCAAGGTACCAGACGACTAGAGATGGCAGCTACACCTCTCAGCCTGCTAACCCTGCCTCACAAGTTTGTTCCCACAGAAACCACAATAAGCCCCTTTTCCCAGGTTCCCCACTCCCACCCCACCCACCCTGTTTCCTTTACCTCTGACCAGCCCTTCCCTTTGTGCACTTCCTCCACTGTGGCGTGGTTACCCACTCCTATTGGGAACTGTAACTATCTTTTCATTGACAATCATCCCCGGATTTGTTGGCTTCACCATTCCTGAATGATAATAAAATTTATAATTTAAAACCTTTCCAAGGTCTGATGAATCCAGCAGGCTCCAGCTTCTTGCTGCTAAGGAAATCGGTGTTGAAAACAGGTTTTATAAAGTCCCAGAAGCCATGCCAGTCCCCATCTGCCATGATGTCAATATGTTCCAGATCTCAACCAAGATTGTGGGAAGTCCTGGGGGCAGATCTCAGCTCAGCCAAGGATGCCAAGTACCTGGGCACCTGAGAGGGCAGATGTTCAGCACTTTCAGCTCACATATCCAGGCACCTCCTGGGGGCAAGTACACCTCCTTGGGGGAGGTTAAGGTCCGGCATCAGTTACACTGAGATCCAGTATCTTGTGAGGAGGCTACTTTCAGATGTACAGATAAATCCAGTGATTTATTCCACTAAGGGAGTATTTTATGGGAGTTAGTGGCACTTCTTTTGCTATAAAGACAGAACCACACCCCTAAATCTACCTTGATTCCACAGAGGCATTTTACAACTTAGTAGAACATCAATTTATGCAGGAACAGCTTGTGAACAATAAACTTAGTTCCTTTCCCATCACCACCTTCCCATGGCCTCATTATTCAGCTATTCCCAACCCTGAAAATTCCTCTTCTTCCCATCTCCTACCCACAGTGGCCAAAGCTCCCAAACTGACCTCTTCTCTGTTAGTCTTCCCCAAAGCCTCCAGAAGATGCCCCAGTATGGATTCCTCTGTCAGCCTCATTCTCTTTCTCCTACTCTCTGGCCCATTTGGGATTCTCCAAAACCTCAAGGCTTAGCTTTCAGAAATGCTTAAGAACCAGTGTCAGGTCTTGACTTGAGTTTTATTGGGGGCTTGGGCTACTTTTGAACTGGCCAGAGAACACAGCCAATATTTGAATAAGCATGTTTCTAAGAGAAAATGTGTCCCAAGTTCCAAACAAATGATATACGAGGAACATCAGAATACACCACACCAGAATGTGCCACTTTGGCATGTGTATTATTTTGAGCTGAAGATAATCAGGGCCCAGCAGACTCAGGAACAGTTTAACTGCCTACAAGAATTGAGGTAGAGGGCCTGTACCAGGGAGAGAGCTATTAACAGAAGTAATATTTATAACAGACAGACATAGTTGCATGGCATGAAACTTTTTAAATGAAGATTTTATTTATTTTAGAGAAGGGAAGGGAGGAAGAGAGGTAAACATCAATGTGTGGTTGCCTCTTGAGGGCCCTGTACTGAGGACCTGGCCACAACCCAGGCATGTGCCCTGACTGAGAATCAAATCAGCGACCTTTTGGTTCACAGGCCAGCACTCAATTCACTGAGCCATACCAGCCAGGGCCGAAACTTTTATTTACCAAATATTTGCTCTTCTCATCTTCCTGTGAACTATCTTCTTCCCCTACCACCTTCTCCTTAGCTCAAGATGGTATATAAGCCTAAATTGCATGACTGCCAGAGAATCTCCACTATTTATGAGGCTCCTGTAGGTATAAAATTTGTTTTTTTCTGCTAATCTGTCTTACGTCAATTTAATTGTTAGACCAGCCAAAGAATGTAGAAGGAAGAAGGGAGGAGTTTTCCACCCCTATGATGGGGGACTCAAGAGTTGGAAAATTTTAGTTTCTGGTAATAGATAATAAGCTTAGTAATAAATGTATGTAAAAAGCTATTCTTTCAGGAACTGAAGGTATGACCCGCCTTGACTCCAGGAGACCATAAATGTTCCACCTTTGTACTTCAGGAGGACTGCAAATAATCAAGATGGTCATCTGAGCCATTGTATTCCAGGGTGAGATGCCCACTACCCAGGACACCCAGGACACAGGTAAAGACCACCGCCCAGGGCAGAGATGAAAGAATGCTGCAACTTTTATCTGATTCACTTTTCCCCTAAATTCCAAACCCCTTATCTACACTTTTCTTCCTCTTATAAAAAGGGTCAGTTTAAAATGGAATTTAAGATGGTCTGTTAGGGAACAAACCAGCTGTCTTCTCAGATCTCCGACCATCTAAATAAAGCACCTGTAAAGATTCATTCCCCATCTCTGCTTATTGGTTGTAGTAGTGACAGGCAGCATGAATGCCAGCTTTTCCAGTTTCACCTGCATGTACAAACAAACTTTCAGAATATAAAGCTGTTTGCAAACTAAGCACCCTCTAGCTAGTGGCAAATGGGGTGCAGTGAAGTAAACATTGCCTTAGGAGACTAGGGTTCTAGTCCCAACTCTGCCACTCATTTCTCCATGGAGACTCAGATAACTCATCAATAAAATGGATATACCACCTTTCATATCTTCCTTGACAGAAACTAGGAGAATGGATCTAGTTGTCTCTGGCAGTTCTAACCATGATGTAAAATTAAAGCTGAGCTCTAAGAGGTTCATTTCCTGCTGTGAAGAATTCTTACACTGAATGATTTCTGAAAAGTTTTGGGAAGGGGGGGCGGGGGGTGACTTAAAGGATCTTCCTTCCTAGAATAGTTTTTTAATTCAAGGATCATAGCAGAGAGGAGGATGGGGAGTGAGGTAGGAGGGGGAGGCTGGCTGTGTGGCTGGACCCGAGGTTCACAAAGGGGCCATGGATGACCAATTTATTTCTTGCTGCCACTTTACCTTTTTCTCATATCAAGAGCCCTATTGCCTCTCAATAGTCTCAGAGTAGCCATTTGCCTTCTTTCCAAAGAGCAGTCATTTGCCGCCTGCAGGTTTGTATTAACATAAACTTTGCAGCCGGCTTTTTGTTCTGGAAAAAAGCTGCTCTGCAAGGCTGCTTAAGGCAATCAGACATTCAGCTTTAGAAAGGCGGAATTAATTGACAGCAGAAAGTAAACTGGCATTCTGCTCCAAGTACTTTTGAAGTGAAATAGTCTTGAATGGGTTTTAACTGGTTCATTTGCACAATTTTTATTATTTTAAAGGTTTCAGTGAGCTTTTAAAGTCCAGGGGCCTCAGTTTAGTTAAAAACACCCTGCCTGAGGTGTTACATATCAACACAAATGCACATTCTCCTCCTCTAGTATTTATCGCATTCAAGCAGCTGTTGATGGTTCCTTAAGAGGCATTAAATTATTAAATGCCAAGTCTTATTTTTACATTTCTATTTTCAGTTTGCTAATTACCTCTTAACAGAAACTTTCTTGATGGACTTTTGTCAGCCAGTTGGCAACAAGGCAGATTTCAAAGAGAAGTTTTCTTTAAACAAATCATTGGGCTCAAGTCCACTCAGTGATGAGCCTTGGCAAAGCCTGGGAGGTGGGAGAGACAGTGACATTGTAACAGGGGAGCCTGGGATCAATAAAGCTGGGTAAATAAAGTGGTAGTCAGAAGGTATAGGTTCAAGTCTCTGCTACGTTAAGATGAGGTGGTCAGATGACTTATTATTCAAACGATAAATAAATAAAAAGAGGTGCTAAATGGATGAGGTAACAAGAGAAACTGAGACAAATTTAAAGAAATCAGGACATATGGTGACCATAGTACTTGGCTGCTTAGCAGCTTTGTGACTGCGAAAAATCACTTTGAGACAGGATAGTGAGACTCTAGGAAATTCCTTGGCTAGTAGAATAGGGAAACTGAGACAGACAGCTGAACACAATTGTAATGGGGTGTTGAGCCAGAGACCCCCAAAGTCCCCATAGCCCATGGCTGGGGGACCGGAGGAGCAGATGATACAGCAGTTAAGATACTTTGCATGTCTATGCAAAGCTGGTAGCTAGATGATAGCTGTGCTACCGCCCCTGGGCAAAAGGTGTATACATGATTTTCAGAATGTATGGTGACTCATGACCTAGCCAGGGTTTTGTACAGCACCTCCAAGAGAGGCAGGGAGGCGCCCCCCTCTGCGTCACTGAGTCACTCCTGCCCTGACTGAAGTTGGCAGCCAAGAGAATGTAAACAATATGGGAAACTGGCAAATGTAGCTCATTGTGGGAGGAGCTGCATAGGAGGTCACAGAGGAAGCCATAGGGGTCATAGGGGTCAGGATTAAGCTAAGGGTGGGCGGTCATGAGGAAGGAGGGCCATGATGTAGCAGCAGTGCTGGGGAGATTCAGCCATGCTACCAGTAGTGAGATAGGAGCCATGAGAACTGTAGGAGCTGGTTTGCCACACAAGGAATGATGTAGCAGCCATGTGAGAGGGAGCTACGAGCAAGCAGCTATGCGGTTTGTAGTCAGGATTCAACTATGCAGCCTGGGCTAGTAAGAAAACAGGCATACTGCTGCTATGGGCCGTGCGGCCTGGCTAGTAAGAAAGAATGGCATGCTATTGCTTTATTATAACCGGAAAAGAGACCAGCGTTAGGGCTGCCTGTCACTACCAATCCCAATAAGCAATGACAGCGATTGAATCTTTACAGGCACTTTAATCAGCTAGCCAGCAATCTGAGAAGATGGTGGGTTCATACCCTAACAGACCATCTTGTCTTTTCTTTCTAGGCCAACGTTTTTATACCAGGGAATAAACAAGGTGCGGTGAGGGCTTTGAAATTCAGGGAGGATTAGGTGAGTGATGCTACAACATTCCTGTCCTGGGCAGTTAGCTGTTCCCAGGGGTGGTGGTCATCTGTTTCCCCCTGGAACACAAAGGTCCAGATGCCTCCAACTTATCCTCCGGTGATAGTCTTTAGCAGTGTCTCAGGAGGTTGGCTGTTTTCCCAGGAGCCAGGCCAGGCCTTATCTGCAGTTTCTGAAACAAAAGCTTTAACATATACATTACTTGCCAGGCTTGTGACTTTTTACCTTAAATTAAAATTTTCCAACTCTTGAGTCCCCTACCATGATCGTGCCTGTTCTAGCTGACTCAGAAGCCACCAAGAACTCTGCCTTGCAAGATGCTGACCTGTTGCCTCACAGACCTGGACTCTATCTGGACTCTTGGGACTTGGTGCCTTTCCTGGACTCCACTATCATCCAGTACAACATAGCACATGCTTTCCTTAACTATAACACAGAGGCTGATAACAATGTATACCAGATTCTGAAAGAGAGAGCTGCTGTGAGACTGTTTGTGCAGCCGGCTTAAGCACAGATAAGGAGATGGGGAACTTTTGGGCTTTTGCTTTATAGCCTTTTGGGGAGCAAGGGAAGCACTGGGTCTTACGGGAGAACAGGGCTCTGAGCTAAAGTGCTTCCAGTCTGCCCCCCCCTCCCCGAGGTTGGAACATTGTAAATAAAAACTTGTTTCTTCCAATACTAATTGTTGGGTCATACAGCAAGGTGCCAGATAGACGGGCCCTTGTCTACTTGGTTACACAATGGCTGAGCAATTCACAGCCAGGCACAGATGGTCACCAGGGTGAAGACCTAGCAGGTGTAACTTTTCCTCCCCTGGCCTTCCCTCCCTGAAAACAACAACTAGGCCTCAGTTGTATTTTAGCTCCAGGCTCAGACAAGCAGCACAACTGGTGGGCGATGCCAGGACCCACGATAATGACTAAAGACCCCTTGCCCTGTCACTGACCAATCAGTGAAGAGCATGACCCTAAAAGGGCACCCCTGGAGAAATGATAAATATTCTACTGAAACCCTCCCCTGAGACCTCCCCTAAGATTCCCACCTGCGAAAAAGAAAGAAAAGCCTCAAGACAAAGGACCCGGCATACACGTGCTCTCCCCCTGGGAGCAGCCAGTGCCATTTCCTTTCCTCCCCCACAGCCCCACTTCTTTCTTCACAGGCATGCATCTCCTAAACTCTAAGGCAATGGGCATCTGGCAGCTTGTTCCAGGCTAATCCCCTGAACCTGTCTCCAAAGCCCCCTTTTCTCTGATTACCCAGCAAGCTAAGGCAGATCAGCCAAGGCTCTCCTGTTGCTTCCTCTATGCCAGGGGTGTCAAACTCACTTTCACCAAGGGTCACATCAGCCTTGCCGTTGCCTACAAAGGGCTGAAATAATTTTAGGACTGTATAAATATAATTACTCCTTAACTGTTAAGGAGTTGAAATTACACTTGGCCCTTTGAAGGCAACCACGAGGCTGATGTGGCCCCTGGTAAAAATGAGTTTGACACCCCTGCTCTATGCTAAGCCTTTCCTTGTTTCATTGTCCCTGGCTTTAATAAATGTATCCTCATAGTCACCTGGACTTGTGTTGTGAAATATTTCCTACAAGAAGTCAAGAACCCATGTACTACATCTGGTCCTAGGCAGACCCACTCAGGGCCAGGCCCCTGTCTAATAACAACCTGACTTTTCTGAGAGTATTTCTTACCTTCACAATGAAAAAAACAATGTCCTGCAGGACTTTTATGCTTATTATTGTCAGAGAGAAAAGAGTTTTCCCTTACCCTTCCAGGCTTTTCTGGCTGCTCTACTAATTAAATTGACATGACATAGATAAACAGAAAAATAAAACTTAATTACATACATGCAGGGACCTTACAAGAATATGAGACCCACAGGCAGTCAGGCCATTAAGGCTCATATGCCCTTCTGAGTTTCACTTGAAGTTTAGACGCCATTCCTTGCCATTCAAGGGAAGGGGTGGGAATCTGGGACTTCAAAAGGGCGGAAGACAACAAGAAGATGAAAGAACAAATGTTTGGTGAACAAATGTTTACCCTGCCATGCAGAGACAATGGGACACAGAGAAAACTTTGAGCAAGTAGGCCTTACTAAGTTTCTCCCCAAGTCTACCACACCTAGTTCATATTCTTCATAGTTATCTTTGGTGGTAGTTCTCTTCCTCCATCAAGCCCTCTATCAAAGCTCTTTTAGGCAGTTAAGGGGGAGATAAAGGCTCTTCCTGAATACTTCAGGCCTCAGTTGTCTTCAGCTCAAAATAATGTGCATGCTAAAATGACACATTCTAGGGAGACTTATTTTGAACTCCATTGGTCTTGGAGATACACAGTTTATAACCTATAAAACATGATATAAATGTGAAATGCTATCATAGTTGATAAAGCAAAGCCCAGTTTACTGCTTGCTACTGAAAGACTGAATATAAAAATGGACAATGGGTGGGCCATACATAAGAAATAGAACTTTTACCTGAGGTAGGTTAGTGAGATGTTAGAATTCCTTGACAAGTGGAATGAGGAAAACTGAGACAGATAGTTAAAGGGCCAAGCAATTTAAAGCCAGATAATGAATCACAAGGTCTTATCTCCCAAGGACACTTAGGAGCAAATGGTTTACACATTTCAGACCTTTTGGGGGTTGGGGAAGGGGGAGGCAGAACTGCCAAGGTCCCAGTGACATTCTTTGAAGGTGAAACTGGCTGGAGAATAACCCTGACCCCTCTATATACTCACTTTGATGCATCAGCATATTAAAGGACACACCTGGAAGATGATAATACTCTATTGAGATCTTCACCTGAGATCTTCCCTAAAATTCCCACCCTTGGGAAACTGACAAAAACCCTTAAGAAAAAGGACCCATGGATGCTTTCTTGAGCATGCCTGAGCCTGTCCCCCACTTCCTTTCTCAGGTGTGTCTCTTTGCTTTTTTTCTCCTAAACTCTAAAGGTCCCCATGAGACTTGCAACCAGAGGAGCAGCAGGTAGCAGTAGCTCATTCAGGGCCAACCCCCTGAACCTGTCTCCAAAGGGCCTCTTTTTGCCTCTGTAACTTGTTTCCTGAGTTCACACAGCCCAGCTGACTCACTTCTGCCTCTGTGACTTTCTAAAGCAGGGGTGTCAAACTCATTTTCACCAGGGGCCACATCAGCCTCTTAGTTGCCTTCAAAGGGCCGAATGTAATTTTAGGATTGTATAAATGTAACTACTCCTTAACAGTTAAGATAGAGCTCGACGCAGCCATAGGGTAGAAACAAGGTGCTGGGCCAGATTCAGCCCGCGGGCCTTGTGTTTGCCGCCTGTGCTCTAAAGGATCAAGGCGGCCTTGCCTAGGCTCAATCTTCCTCCTGTTTCCAAAGGTCCAGGGCAGCTCCACCTAGGTACACTCCTGTTGCTATGACCTTGCCTTTTCTATCTTAAGCCCTTTCTTTGTCCCCAGCTTTAATAAATGTAATCTCAAAATCACCTGAACTTAAAACATGAAATCTTTCCTGCAGGAAGTCAAGATCCCACACATTCCAGACTGTACCAGGGCAGGTCTGCTTCGGTCTTGGTTCCATTCTGGTGACAAACCCACAACCTGCAGCAACCTGTCCAAGAAATCAAACCTGCACCTATTATAAACAGCCTAAGATGCCAGCCTGATGTAAGTCAGACTAGTAAGAAGCCAGTTTGCCATCTCTAGTGACAATCCAGGAAACTAAACAATAACCCCTGTAACAATCAGCCCGAAATGTCCAGGACTTGATTAATAACTGAGAGCTTCCTAAATTTTTATCTCTACTTTCAATTTAGGACCAATTAAAGAAAACCAAATATGCACCCCTAACCAATCACAGAGGTGATCCACTTCTAGCTAGCCAGCCTAGAGCTTCCTTATGCCAACAGCCTTCAGTTAGAGCACCTGAAGCTTTTTTTTTCCCACTAAAATCTTTCCCATTCTCTACCTGCCTTTGAGTCTCTGCCAAAACACAAGTGACAAGGCCGACTTCTTACCTATAGCAAGCTCTGAGTAAACAGCCTTTGTCTTTCTCATTTGGATGGTCTTCATTTATTTCCACATCTAATATTTACATAGAGAGCTGGACAAATCCAAGATAGAGGTGAAGCTGACCAGTGAATTATCCTGAACCCCACTATATCCTTATTTTGATGCATCAGAACATTACAAGGACACACCTGTAAAGCTGATGAATATTCTGATTGAGACCTCCCCTAAAACTTCTGCCTGCAAAAAAAAACAGATAAAACCCCTCAAGACAGAGGACCAGTCAGTGTGTGTTCTCCCTTGAGCACCGCGGGGCATGCCTCTCTTTGTCTCGGGTGCCTACTTTTACTTTCTTTCTCCTGAGCTCTGAGGGCCCTTCTCTTGCCTAACCTTTCTGAGTTGCAACATCCCCACCTTGGCTCACTCCTGTTGCTGTGATGTAGCTTCTTCTATCCTGAGCCCTTTCTTTGTCTCCCTGTCCCAAGCTTTAATAAATATATTATCAAAATCACCTGGACCTATGTCTTGAACTCTTTCTTGCACGAAGTCAAGAACCCACACACTCCAAACCGTGCCAGGGCAGAACAGCCTTGGCCCAATCCCTGTCTGGTGACACTGCGTACATTTGCAGCCCACTACAAATGGAACCCAACAGGTCCTGCCACCATTATGTCATCAATCCCTACAGACTAAATCAGAGTAGAAATATTCCCGGAGGAGTAGAATTACCCTGGAGGAAGAGTGCTGAGGCTTCTCAAACAAGGATATTTGTATTTCCTGCAATGCAAATGACTTCATGAAAATTAGCAGAGCTTGAGTCTTCTCATTGGTATCCTGGGTAAGCAGCTGCCTACTGATGAGAGGCTCCCAGCCCAGAAGGAGCTGAAGGAGGGGGTCAGAAAAGGGTACGCTGGAAGTGGTCATCTCACCTTGGGTGCATGCTCATTCAGAATAAAGACTACATTTTCCATTCCCCCTTTCCCCTAGATGGGCTAAGTTCTGGTGAATGAGATGAGCAGCATATGCATACTACATAGATCCTATAGGGCTTTTTTCCCTGGAGAGGTTTTTGTTTTCCCTCTTTAGTCCCTCTGCCTTCTCCATTCCTGATGGATGCAGAAGAGTGGGAAGGAGTAAAAGTAGACTGTGTCCCCTTCCAAGTACAGGCCCCTTGCTTATACCCAAGCAGGGGAGGAGAGACACTGAATTGAGTTGGGTGTGAAATTGAAACTTCTCATTGGACTGTTCTAAGCTAGACCAGGAAGCTTTGGGAGCTTTCAAAATGTCATTAAGGAACAGAAAACAGGTGTTCCATGGATATTAGCTGAATGACACTGAGCTATTTAGTACATCCAGATTTTCAGATGCTCCATTTTCCTAAAATGGGGGTACATTTGTACGTTGTTCAGAGTAGTTATAGACTGGGGGTGGGGGAACCCAGAATTATGGCAAACATCTACCCAAAAGGTCACCAGTATTTTGATATATCATTTTACTTTTCTTTTTTCCCCCTTAATACATCATTTTAAACTTCAGTATCCTAGACTCCTCGCTTCTTCATTATTGTTGGATCCAAAGAAAGGTCATCAATTAATGACTGATGGATCAATGAATAAATGATTTTAAATAAAAACTGTTTTTCTTCATCTTGTTATCAAGTGGGCAGCTTCTATCCTCAAACTTTTCCCTACATTTTTGAAAATTAAAAAAATAATTTCTGTATATATACCCAGCACAATGGAAGTTTGGAAATGGATTATAGCCTTCTAAGCATTAATAAAGTAGGAAACTAATTTGTTTTACATAATTTGGATCTGAGTTTAAAAGTAAAGGTGGTTTAAGCAATCTCTCATTTTGTGATAGATGCTGACACCTGCTGGCTGTCCATACTTGATGTTTAATGCTTGATAAATTTTTACCAAGAAAAAAACAAATGTTCCCGGTTAGTGGAGGCTGATGTTTGGAGGGGGAAGTGGCGAGAAATCCTGGCTCCAGAGTGTGGAAGTGGAGCCACTGGTAAATGGAAACCCAAGGATTAGAAAAGACCTAAGGAAAAGAATCATGGGCTAGCTTCTGAGATATCAGCAGTTAGTCGACTCTAGAATGCCTGACTTGCCAATATAAACCTTTCCTCTCCTTGAGTTTTTTGTTTGGTGTTCTAAGAAATTTTACTCCAGAGGACTTCCGCCAAGATGGCAGTGTAGGTGGACGCACTGCACCGCCGCTCACAACCAGAGAGTTTAAACAATGAACTCAATAGCGAAAAATAAACAACCAGAATGGACAGAATCGAACTGAAGGGAAGTCCGACACCCAGGAAGTTGGGGAGGACAAACATCCAGGCCGGTAAGCGGGGAAGAACCGAGCGGAGGAGCGGAGTGAGAGGCAGTTTGCCCAGAGGAACTCACCCCGGGAATGCCTAAACAAAACACTACTCTGAGCAACGGGTGAACCTCGCAGGCCGGCGGTGAAACCGGAGAGGCCAGTGGGAACCAGCTGGGCCGAGACTGGCGGAAAAGGCAGTGGGGAACTGGGGAGCAGAGGGTGATAGGGAGTGGCGGTGAACGGCAGACGCCATTGCTCCCTCCCAGGCCCCACCCCCAGAGGAAACATCACAAAAAAGCGACCCAGGTTGCCAGGCACCGACAAACACCTAAGACTCCGACAGGTGCGCCGAGATAAAAAAGAATGAAAATGGCCAAAACGAAAGACCAGAACAAATTACAACTAACGGACAAAGAGATAGCCAAATTAACAGATGCCCAGTTTAAAACACTGGTAATCATGATGCTCACAACACTGGAAGAAATAGTTGAACACATGAACAAAACGATAAAGAAAACAGAGGAAGATTTACAGGGAACCAATAGGGGAAAAAAGGAAGCTGGGACTCAAACCAATGGGGTGGACCAGAAGGAAGAAATAAGAATTCAAAAAAATGAGGAGGGACTCAGGAACCTCAGAGACATTTGTAAATGACCCAACATCCGGATCATAGGGCTGCCAGAAGGACAAGAGGAACACCAAGAAATTGAACGTATTTTTGATTTTTGAACAGATAATGAACGAGAACTTCCCAAATATGGCAAAGGAAATAGGCTTCCTGGAAATCCAAGAAGCTCA
>PVJI01015809.1:0-40047 GCA_004026765.1 Micronycteris hirsuta
GCCCTGACTGGGAATCGAACTGGCAACCCTTTGGTTCACAGCCTGTGCTCAATCCCTTGAGCTACACCATCCAGGGCACCACACTCATTTTTTTTAATTTACTATTTTCACCACCTTCCGTTCAGCATCTCTAAATAGCTGCTAATTTTCCTCCCAATCAATAACTGAAGATATAACCTTCCTTTAAATTTCCACAATTTAGCTCTTCCCTAACAATTGTTAACTGTTATTTGGATTTCTGAAAATAGTCAATTTGGTCTTTAATCCACAAACTTGTAGGTTTACCCTGAATGAACTTTATAAAAAAGCACATACTGAAAATGTACTTTGGGTAACTTCAATTTATTCTTTCTCTCCCCGTATTTCTCCTTCCAGGTGAGGAACTAAGCATAGTCCAAAGCTGTCAAAGGAAAATTCATGGCTAACTCTTGGAATCCAGTAACATAGTTTAGCCCTGCCCCATCCACTATAGTAGCCGTTAGCCACATGTGATGACTGTGAACTTGAACTCTGATGAGTATGAATAGAGATGTGCTGTGAGGGTAAAATACATACTGGACTCCAAATGCGTAGTGTGGAAAAAAGGTGTGATATTCCTCATCAATAATTATTTATATTTATGATATGCAAAAATATTATTTTAAATATTAGATTAAATCAAATACATTATTGAAATTAATTTCATCTTATTCAATTTACTTTTTTATGAAGCTACTAAGAAAATTTTAAATTATATATGTGACATGTGTGGCTTACTAACTATATTTTGATTGAACAATGCTGATTTAATGTTGGAAATAATTTATACAAGCTAATTTTCAGTGCACTGAGGAAGTTAGGACAGGAGGGAACCCCGATTTAATAAAAAGGAACGACTTTATGTGCCCAGTGTTTTACCAACAAAGCTCTCCACTTTGTGTCTCCTGACAATGGCGAGCTAGCAGCCTGAGGGGAGCGAGAACGTGTCATGTAAAAATCATCACGGTGCCTTGCTCATAGTAGGATTTTAAGAAATATATGCTGGATAAAGGTACTTTTAAGGAAATGAGCAGCAAAGACAATCTAATATGGAAGATAAAAGCCTTTGCATCCGGTATTACTTAGTCTTTGTTGCTATAATTTAAAATTTATAAGCTTTGAAAACTGTTTTAGCTAATGCTACTTAATGCTCTGTGTGTTACACTTTTTTCTGATTACATCCGTATAGCAAGCCTCTAAGATATACACTATTTCCTCAATTTTACAGATAATTGAATGACTTCTCTAAGGTCACATGACTAGTAAGAAATAGAATTGGTGTTCAAAGCTAGTCTGGCTGAGTGAGTTCTTAGCCACATGCAATGCTCCTTCTCAAATCTAAGGTTCTAGAGAATGCTGATAATAAGCGAGTCAAAGCAATAATAAATCATTATTGGGTAGATGCAACTCAAAAAGCAAACAAAGAGTAAGGTAGTTTTCATCTCCTTTACTCTTGGTTTCTTAATGCATTTGCCAGGAGTGGAAAGCACCTCCTCCCCAGAAGATAATAGCCATCAACCTATTTAGAAGAGGGGAAGGAAAGATTAAGTCTATAATTTTCAGCCTCTTCTAGGACAGACTGAAAGCAGAGTCCATGTTAAGAACTGCGTGAAAAGAATATTGGCCTAGATAAATGAAAATGTTGGTCAATTCACACAAATAATTGGGAACTGAGCATTTCAGATAATGATTCTATTTGACTATACATTTTAAGGCCAACTTTAAAGTGATGGAAAACATTAATAAAGTTTTATACATATACATATATATATATGATATCTTATAAGATTTTTTTATATATATCTTTTCAGTGGCACTGTAAACACAGTTCATGAGACTCCCGTCTAGCTTTTCTCAAGGACTCTGTGGCCATTTAGCAGACATGCGCATTGTGGGGGAGGAAAATACTGGGCACTGGCTCTGAGCCAAAACTAATTCTGGGCACACAGCACTGCAGTCTAACAGTTTCTGCAGGTCAAATTATAAGTGAGTTTTTGACCCCGTCTACTTCACCTTAAGCCCAGGGATACCTCAAACCCTTGCTGCGGTTGTTTCCACAGTTCTCAAGTGCAGAGCTAGAGATAATCCTATGAAAAAATCCCACTGAACCAGGAGATAAGGGTTATTTTGGTAGGACCAGCCAACTGGAAGCCTTTGAGCTTCTTTTCTTTGTGATCAAACTCGTAATCAAAGTAATATAACATCCCAGAAGGAATGGCAGAGGTTAACAACAGCATACAAGACTTGAGACATTCATACATGGTAATTCCTAATATGAGCAGAGAACAAATGGATCTTAAAAAAACAGCAGACGATTGTATGTTTAATCAGGTGGTGAACAGATTTCTACCTGCCACTCCAGACATGGCCTGCTTACAAGTTGATTCAGCCCCTAGGACCCCCTATGCAACCACTGACTGTGCAAATGCTCGATTCTACAGAGCAGAATCACCAGAAGCAGTCTGCTTTACCTAGTAAGGATGCTCTAACACCTTCCTCAGTGTCTTGCCTTAGGATTACATCTACTCTTTGGCCATGTTCCAGCACAGTCTGCAGGAACTCTGACCATCTTGCAAAGCTACAGGATATCACAACAGTTAAGGAGATTGCTGACATCACACTGAGAGTTCCTGAAGACCCAGCAGTTATCCTAGATGCCTCACAAAACACGTGGGCCCGAGAGCAAGAGGTACAAAACACAGGGGCAGTAGCAGGTTATTCACAGAATGGTGACAGGGCATAGTGCCCAGCAGTGATCATAGTTCCATTGTAAAGTCCTCACCAAACATTTCCTGTAGCATGACTTTCGGCTATGCTTTTTTGCTTCCCCCTCATTCCTCTCCTTCCTCCATAACTCCAAGCCTTGCTCTCCAGGCTTCCATTCAATTCTGCAAGCTGTCTGCTAGTCTTTGATAGACTCTTCTTCTGTTTAAGCTAGCTAGAAGCAGCTTCTTGTTTGCAAACAAGAACAATATACTAAACGATTTTAAGTTTTAGAATTTATAGGGCTATGAATTAAAGGAAAGCCCAGAGATTACTGTGCAATATGGTGCCTCAGTGCACACCGTATTCCGTCAGCACGCAAGGCAGGTGTAGAGAGGTCAGAGAGGAGCCAAGTGAATAAATGAATGGCCCAAAATTTGGACTAACTACTTGAAGACAGACAAGAGTTTGAGGGTGTTCCCCTCAAACATTCCTCCCAACAGTTCTGGTAGGCTCTCAGGGCCACCGACTGCCTACATGCTACAAGAAGCTATAACTTAAGGTAACATTCTAGAACTAACCCAGGGGAAAATTCTCCCCAAACCTCTTTCCAAGGCATAGGTCCTGGTGGAGAGAAGGGGCAGAAAGGAAATGAGGGGCTCTTTCGCCTTTGCTTTCCTCTCCCTGGAAACTACTTAGCATTTCTGTAGTCAAGCAGTGGGGCGGACCCCTATATCTTTGCTGAGATCAACACTACACAGATATCTCCAACGTTGCCAAGGGCCACAGCAGTGCCTAGCAAGATAACTGATACTTACGTAAACACAATTAATCCTAGGGAGTTTTATGCACCTGTTAATTAACTTTCACCATTATAGTTATGAACGAACCTAAGGAGTTGATGACAACTTTTTTCTTACCCCTTTAAACCATTTTCTGCCTATCCTGCAGCCTAGAAGTGCGGAAAAACAAAACAAAAGAAAACATGTTTTAATCAAAACATGTGAATCATTGCCTTATATGAAATGTTATTCCTCCATTTCTTTCCCAGGATGTCTTGCCTTGATCTTCAAGAACTCACTGCAAAAAGAATCAAGTATTTGAGGGTGCTGCAGAAGTAGGTGTGAAATGCAGCTCTAGGGGAAATAGCGACTGCAAATCTTTTTCATGTAGCAAATAAAATTCTTTAACCCATAGTCGGGAAAAGGGAAAGGATATAAAAATCATAACTTTTAGGTTTCTACTGCTTTCTGGGCATCTCAATATTTATGCAAGAATGCATCCCTTTTCTTCAGGATCTTTAAGTCTGGTTGGCCACATTTGGTTTTTCTACAAGAAAATTAAGTATGTACTAAAGATAATTTTCATAAACGTATTTTGAGAAAAATACTCTTGTTCAAGGGAATTGTAGTGAATTTCAGGTTTTCTTCGCCCACTTTAATCCCCTTATTTTTCCACTGACATAAAACCTAGACATTGGAAAAATGAAGATGTCTGTATGGATGTCTGTGAGCAAAGTGCCTGTGACCTTTAACTCAAAAGCTATTACAGTGGAAGCACTTACTTATACATTAAAGATAGATGACCTGGGACCAACAGCTATTTTCCACGTGCTCTAAAAAACCAAATTTGGATAAGTCATTTGTAGATATGGTCCCATGGAGACTTTCTTCCCTACATCCTGGCATTGGGTAAATAACTAATATCCACAGAGGAGATTATGGAGCATAAGAAAAATCTAAAATAATCAGTTTCTTCTCACCTCTCCCTCCCTAACCTGTCCATCTACCTACAGAAAGCTTTCAACCTCCCTTTCTGTCTCTTTCCCTATAATCCTCTCAATCCTTCTACACGAGATAGTTAAACCAGGAGCTTACGGCCACGGAAAGACTAGTTCAACCCAAGGCTAACTCCTGCAGTACAGCTTTCACTTCTGTCAAGCCAGGCAACATTTCATAATTCAATGTATTCTGCTTGGCTCTTTTGATGCTTTCTTTAAAAATAAATCTATTTGTCAGTTAAGACTAACTTCTAAGAGATTGGATCACAACATGTATCTGATTTTCTTCAGTATCTTTTTTTGAAACATATGTTCAGTCATTTGTTATCACACATTTTGGAATATTACTATAAAACAGTGTTATTAACTTAATCATGGTCATACTTTCTGCATTTTACCTACAAGGATAAAGATATATACCTCTTACGACTACAGATATGTATCTATAAAAGTAATATGTAAACAACACAGAATTTTTTACAGATCTTTGACATTCTGTGGCCTGTATTTTATCTGCAGAAAATTCGTATTCATAGCAAGCCTATTTTTATCCCAGGTGTACCTTTGTTTGGACTAGGAGGGCATAGCAATAGGCTCACTATGATGAGCTCTTAGAAGCTTACAGGGTAAGTCCTTGATTTTGCCTGAGAAAAACATGCTCTCTGGCTTCTCTGCAATCACCTTACGGGGGGTGATAATTGCTCTTTTTAGGTAATCATTTCAATCATAGGCTGATTCTGGCTTAATAGCATCCTTTAGATTGTTACTATCTCCAAAGAGGTAAGGACCCATTGAAATCTCTGGTGTCTGAAAGACAAGAACATTCATCCTAAAGAACGAAATAAAATGTCCAGACCTTGATATTAAGCATAGGGGCTGTCAACTCAAATCCTTAGAAGATCAATTATTTTAAATGGCAGGTAAAAGAGCTCCATATTCCCCCCAAGATATTGCCAAGAAGAAAGTCAAAGAACCTAAAAGGTACTGAGAGGATAGATTGACAGGTCATGCTGAATCTTTTCTTTCCACATAATTCTCCAGCATGAGGTTCTTAGCCTTTTTAATATTCCTAACAGCACGCCTGCAATATCACATACAGCATCCCTGCTATGAGGCTCAGTGCGGAAAAGAGAGATTTGAGAGAAATACATGGATTTTACCCAACATGAATAAGACCATAATGCAAATAAGAATATAACACTTCTGGGACTGTCAGTTTTGCACATGTGAATTCGTCCTACATACTGTGTGTTCTCTTAATAATGAGATAGTGTGAAAATGTTCAGAAGGAAAAACAATGCTTGAAATAGATCTTCAACAGGCTGTGAAATGGCTGAACACTTGATCACTCAACATAATGAAACACCAAAACTGAAATTAAAATCTCCCCTCCAAATCCATTGTTATGGTCATTAATAAAAACAGTATTTTATATGTCAAAAATGCTTGTTCTAATGAAACACAGAAACAGATCCTTTCACAGTGATTAGCTTATTGTGGGAACCAAACTCATATTTTCCTATTGCTGTAAAAATAATTTTCCAGATTATCTAATCCAAACCTGATAGGGTTTTAGGACAAAATGATGAGAGGTACCCACAGATTTTTCTATTAGAGATTCTAATGGTCTTAATATAAAGTCAACAGGATATGGAACACATTTCACTTTAATCAAATCCAATATACAAGATACAACACTTTTAAAACCAGTGAATTATAGAAAGATTAATTTTTAAAAAAGGAATCCATATCCTATATAAGAGTTCACTCTAAATATGCAATTCTTCCTTTAAAAACTCAAAGCTATTTAAACATGTTGCAGGAGATAACATAGGAAGAACTCTTGAGGCTGCCAGCGGCTAGCGTCCTGGTTGTCAGGCAACACCGTTTCACACTAAAGTAGCAGCTAGGAATGAGCAGCCAGAGGAGAAATAAAGGCAAGGCTCTCACCATTGGAATCCAATGAAGAACTTAATACAGGAGGCTAAAAGCAAAGGCACCCGTTGACCCAGTTGTCCTGAGCCTGGTTCAGTGAGGCTGCCAGGCATTCCAAACAACAACATAGTGCAGAAAGCGGGGGACCCTTGAAAGTCCGTGTACATCACCTTCACTGGCTGGGAAAAGGAAAATCTTGAGACCGTGCATTCATCCAAGGCCTAGAAGAGAGAAGTGGAGGGGGACTACAGTCTCCAAAGAAAAACCCAAACAACTTTGGTTAATTGCCTGCCTCCTGTCACATATGCGAAATGAACAAATAGAGTCTGGAGCAGGATAAGGATTTGAGCTAACAGACCTCCATCCATACCTACATTTAGGTAGTCACATCTCCCAGTGGAAAGCTGGCACCCCGTCAATTCATATGTAACTCCCTCACCCCCATCCCACTAACTATACAAATCACCAGAACAAAGGACATGTTCTCTTGACTCTTGGGCTCTTGACTCTTTCGCCCTACAAGGGCTTGGGGTCCCTGGCCGGCCAGCCTCTGGCTGGGGGCCTTTGGCCACCAGGCCCCTGGCAACACTATTTTGGCCACCCGGGGGCTGGTCACCGGGCCTCTGGCCACCCTTGCTCTTGCCACCCTTGTTTTTGCTCTCGCATTAGAACTTAGCACTAATAAACTTGGCTTGCACACTAATAAGCTTGTTGACCTGTAATTCCTTACTGCATCGGCTAGAAGAACCAGGGTCTCTCCGGTAACTAATGCATTCTTTAAAAACCTACCACTAAAATGAGCCCCCAAATACAAGGTAATAGAATCATCAAATCAACTGCTCATTTAGAGTCCTAATAGACCAGGAGACTAGAAACCCAAAGCTTAAATAAGATATATAAGAAATCAAATTTTTAAAACAAGTAAATTATAAAAAAGACTCTTTACATGAAAACTTGACTCCATATCCCACAAAGGGTTCACTCTGAATATGGAATTTTTCTGATTAAAAACGTACAGCTATTTAGAATGTGTCCATTTAACATTGTGAGCTTCCCCTCTAGCAAAGTGGGTCTCCAAGTGTTGGAAAACAGAAACAATAAAGCAACTGTCTTCTTACAGCTTTCCAGACCAGGAGACTGGAACCCAAAAACTCATCTCAGAGATGTCTGTCATCATGTATCCAGATAAATACTTATGAATTCTTTCTCCTACCAAAGATGTTCTTTTTCCTTTTGATTATTTTGCAATCAAATCAGGAATTGCAAATGAGATATGAAGTGAATAAAAACAAATTGCCAAGACATCATTATGTGAATATAGGTCATCATTATGTGAATATGATTACGTTACCTAGTTTAATTGATTCAAATGTACATTAGTAATATGTGCAATGTCAGTGTATAGATATGTCGTCCATCCACGTGATTGTATTGGTTCAGTAGCCTCTCTCTGCTCAGGGCACTTTGTGAGCTGCCTAGTGACCAGTAAAGTGACAGGTTCAATCCCTGGCTACGACAGAAGAGCCAGAATGGGTGCTGTCACTCCCACCTCCACTGCTCTCCACCTGTTTAAATTCTACGCCCCTCCCCCCGAAGAATCCATGTAAATGCCAAAGCCCATGGAATTTCCCACGGCTGAACCTTGTCCTAGTGTTTGCTCGCCTAGCGTGTCGTATTCATTCTCCTGGGCACACACAGAAAGCATTCAAGACAGGGCATGAGCAGGATTTTTACTCCACAATTAAACCGAAATTCTTTAGACAAGGATTGCTTCATTGTCATCTTTAAATCTGTCATGCTGCTTTCTACAGAGCTCCTCTTTGTTCAAGTAAATTTAATCAAAGGATCAACATAATTCATAATGGCAGCTTCTGGTTTGTGCTGCTTTGAGAACAGTCTCCTTGGGCTATAGGAACCAGTATTCTTTCTGAAGCATAACAAAAATAAAATATCAAAACATTCCTGATCAGGACTAAGGCAATGTTAAAATTTTTTATTTTCATAATCCCTAAAGTATATTTTAAAGTGGCTCACAAAGCTTGGTTCCTGTCTCTAGACTTTACTTACTGAAACACTCCTAACGCTTTCAGTAAGATGGTGCTAAAGAATATTCGACACGTAAGCATTAATTATATTCCAAATAATAAATGGGGCAAAATTTTGTTTGAAACTAATACACATTCTGACAGGGAAGCCCATTTCAACTTATAGCATATTATTCTAAAAAAAAAACCGTGATGCAGGAACAGCTGGTACACGGTACACAAGTTAACATGAAACTACAGCTATATCCACCCTAATAAACAGACAAGAACCACAGATAGTTAGCATGTCTACAACACCCATTTGTGGCACTGATCTACTTATGTGGTACTTTTTAAAAGTTTATTAGAGGCAAATATTTCCCGCTCTATACCTCATCGGTTCCACAGCAAACCCTTATTTCTAGAATACAAGAATAAATTGTCCCTGTCTTGCCCATATTACTCAAAATATTAAATGGAGCCCAAATAAGGAGGCTTTTGTTATATTAACAAGCAATGCTTTTTCACATGGCAGAGAAAATAATACCTTGACAATTTAAAACAAATTGTTATAATATTAAATTCCAAGTTTTCATAAAATGAATTGCTGTATCATTCTATATCATTGCTATAAGCCAAAATGTCAAAACTATGACTGCATTTATTCATTCCAAAGAAAGCTCTTTAAAGTACTTTACCAAAAAGCATTTGACCCTGATTGGTGTGGCTCAATGGGTTGGGCATCATCCCACAAACCTAAAGGTCGTCGGTTTGATTCCTAATCAGGGCACAGGCCTGGGTTGCAGGCCAGGCCCCAGGTTGATGGTATGTGAGAGGCAACCGATTGATGTTTCCCTCGCTCATTGATGTTTCTCTCCCTCTCTTTCTCCTTCCCTTTCCTCTCTCTAAAAATTAAAAAAAAATCTTTTTTTAAAAAATCATTTGCATGAAAGTAACAGCTACAAAATGAAATGATTTCTCAGTGATTTCAAAGTTAAATATCAGCATATGATATAAACTTGCTCTGCTATGCCCAATATTATAATCATTATGACAAAAAAGCAATTCACAGTGTCCATTGCATCAAAAGTTTTATTGCTAAGATGAGAATTTCTGGAGTAGTAACGTTCAAATAAATGAATGATTAACTCCCCCACTTTGTTATAAACCCCTAAAGACAGATTTTTACTGTTGTAGGCTTGGTAGTTATGGTGGACTTATTAGATAATAAAATTTAAGAGCCCATTTAAAAAAAAAATAAGAGCTCATTAACTTGATAAATAAGTTTCCTCCTCCATCAGGACATGTGGATTAAGGTAGAGTGGACACAGCTTCCTAACATTCCTGGTGTGTTCATGTCAATATTTGGTACCACACTTCTTTTAAAGCATTACGGAGAACACAATGCTGATGATACTTTCCTCATGCCAAATTTTTCTAGCGTTAGGCTCACATAAAAGACCATCTATAGTGAAGGCAGTTTATATGGCATTATCAACTTATCTTTCTTATTGATTCCCCTCTGCTGTAATAACAGCCCAATTCAGCTATAAATTTTGCCAGTTCTATCCCTAAAACACATACATCCCCAACTGTCCACTCTTGTCCCTCTCGCTGCTGTTCCCCTAGTCCAAGCCACCATCCATCCCTCACAGGGACTCTTACAATGGTCTCCTAACTGGCGTTCTTGCTTCCTCTTCTGTCCCCTAAAATCCATTTTCCACACAGCAACCAGAAGGGTTTTGTAAAGCAAAGATAACAGACCATGCCATGCCTCTGCTTAAAACCATCCGGATAAAATGTAACGCTGCCTGGAAGCCCTGCACGAGCCAGGCCCTGCCTCCCTCCACAGCCCCTTCACTGCCACTCTGTCCTCACTGCTATCACTCTGGTCTCCTCTTCAGTCCTGGAACTCACCAAGCCCACTCCCAACTTCAGTGTCTGGTCCTCCTGCATACTCAGGCTTTAGGTCAGCTGCCATGTCTGAGGAGACGTCACTGGTTGCAAAACCAAAGTGTAACTATCGTGACCAAGCAATTTGCTAGCATTCACCCTGTTTATTTTCTCCAAAGCACGTACCACTCACTAAAATAATCTGTTCCATTAATTCTAATGTGTGTGTTGTCTGTGTCTCTCACCATAAACACAATCTGTCTCATGTCAGGCACCTCATTTGTCTTACCACCAAATCATGGCTAGGACACAGCAGAAGCTCAATAAATATCTGTTAACTGAATAGAGAGCCGAGAAATATAGGAGTAGATACTGAAGTTTTATATTACAAAGGTAAGTGTAGCTTTTGATGACAGCAGTACCCTAGATATGAATACTTTCACAAATGCGGCTCTAGGAACAACTGTTTATCTGGTCACCTGAAGCAAATAATTTGCTGGCAGGTAAGGAGCTTAACAATTATCATCTATGAATATCAATAAGGCTAATAAAGCAGTATATTGTTTATTTTGAATTTAGCTCTTTATACAAGCATAACCAAAAAGAATAGGAAATTACAAACCAACCAACCAAAAAGGGTCTCTGGGCAGCTAAAGGGAATTTCCCAAAATAAGAGAGTGAGAAAAAGGTTAGATTTGGGGAGGCATCTTTTGAAACTCCAGATCTGATTTTTATTGTAGGGAGAATTAATAGGAATCAAAAATAGACTTCTGCCCTGGCTGGTATAGCTCAGTGGATTGAGCGCAGGCTGGGAACCAAAGGGTCCCGGTTCGATTCCCAGTCAGGGCACATGCCTGAGTTGTCAGGCCAGGTCCCCATGAGGGCCATGTGAGAGGCAACCATACATTGCTATTTCTCTCCCTGTCTCCTTCCCTTCCCCTCTCTCTAGAAATAAATAAAAATTAAAAAAATCTTTTAAAAAATAGACTTCTCACATGTCATGTCAAGTCCAGTGGAACACTAGCAGGTCATAACCTCCCCCCCCCCTCCACCACACACATACAGCATCCTCCTGTCAGGGAAGTAAAGCCTCAGTCCCCACTCCTGAAACTGTGGGCCGCACTTCGTGACTTACTTCCAAAAAGAGGAGTATGGAAAGAAAGGAAAAAGTAACTTTTTACTGCAAAACATGGCAAACACTCCGTTGTACAGGTGACTAAGGTCAGCGTCACCTGTGATAAGCCAAACAGACATCATGTATCTTGATGTGGTGACGAGAAGGGTACCTCAGTTCTGTGGTCATGTTCCCAGAACCCCAGACAAACCACAGACACATTCAAATCAAGGGACATTTCTACGAAATACCTAAGCAGCATTCCGCAAAACTGTCAAGGTCACCAAACACAAGGAAAACCTGAGGAACTCCCACAGACTGGAGAAGGCTGTCGGAGACAGATGACTAAATGTAATATGATCTGGGAACAGAAGAGAGGACACAAGGCGAGAACCAGTGAACCCCAAATAAAGTGTGGAGTTCAGTAAATAGTAATATGCCAGTGCTGGCTGGTTTTGACCAGTGTATCACAGTAAGGTAAGATGTTTACTATGGGGAGCTGGGAGTGGAGTATAGGGAACTCTGAACTATCATCGCAACTTTTCAGTAAAAGTATTCTAAACTAAAATCTTATTTAAAAGAAGGTAACTCTATATGGAATGATCTCAAAGATGTATTATTTATTGATATACTCAGGGTGAAGTAGAATATGTATAGCATGCAATCATTTCCATATTAAAGACTATAAGTGCATGTGTAAAACTTATATATGCATAAAATCTCCCTTTAAAGATAAAACTATTTTTATACATAAATCATTACCTCTCGGGAGGGAGACTGAATGGCTAAGGTAAAAAGAAACAAAGAAGGCTTATTTTTTTCCTATGTCCACACTTTTATAGTTTTAAAGTTTTATATAATGTTCACATATTACCTATTTTTAAGAAGTTAAATATGTCCCTGATGTCATCCCACAATCATGAGCTGATGAAGACCTCCATTATTACTGTTTTATATGAAAATATGGTTCTTTGAAATAGAAACAAAATTTTATGTCCTTCACAACAAGTCTGTAGAACTTAGTAGTAATAACATGCTAGAACAATAATAATAGCACTAATATGGGGCTTATTATGTGTCAGGCGTGACTAAGTCTCATGTATGTATCGATTCACAACTATCTATGAAATCAATGCTATTATTTGTATAAAAGGTTTTCAATATTACTAGCGTTATTCACTAATGTGTGGGGCAGTTCCTATTGGCCTCTTACAGGCTGTTTAGATGAAATTTCTCCATTAAAACTATCGCTTTACTTCTTATGTCTCTTCAATAATACAATGAAAGTGTGGCAAAGGGCTCAGCCACTCAGTGTCTTCTATTCTATTCTATGGATAATTAGGCTCCGTAGACAACATGCATGTTTGAAACTCATCTGTCTCTATTATTATATATGTGTAACATAGTTGGAGCTATATACACCAATTGGAATATCCCCAAGGAGTCCAATCCCAGAAAGCTCACCATCTGGAAAGACTATATCATAATCTTATAATATGATATTTTACATTTTGCTTTTAAAACAAATACTTTTATGAATTGGGGTTTTAATATTGGGGTGTATGGACACACCCCTCCATCAGTCTGTGGATACATCTTGGAAGGGGGAAAGTACACCTTTATTTTCACTAACATCTCACTGAAATCTAGCACATCCTTGCATCATAAGCACAGGTATGATGCCACAGAGCATGTGCGGTACCTATGACTTTGACACCAGTAGAAACAAGTTATTTTCCTACCACACTGCAGTTTGGCAGATATCTCATGACATTGCTTAAATTCATCAGGACTTCAAAAATACACACAGCTGATATTAACTCCTCTATTAGACCTTATTACTTAATACATTAAGTATATCTATTATTTACCTATTACTTTATCACAACTTTAATCTTTTGATAACTTTTAATATAATTAACTTCTCTAATTTTTTTTGACATACTTAAAATATTCTTCTGAGAAGAAATTCAGAGGCTTCATTAGTCAGCCCAATGTTCTAAAAAAGGTTAATATGACCGTTTGGCATGTAACAAGAATGCATCTGCCCCACTGGTCTTCACACCAAGGAAGGACGCTACTGGGCAAATGTTTGTGCATTGGAGAAATATAAATCAGCATTCCTAACTAATATTTTATGGTGCGACTTAAAATAGTTCGCTTTCCATTTTTCTACAAAGAACTCAAAGAGGGTGTGGAAAATGAGTCATTGACACCCTGACACCTCATAAGCAAAACGCCAGAATGACAGAGGCCGGGACTGGCACCCACTTGCTTTGGGGGAGCAAGGATGCCCACCCCGAAGACTTCCAGTAGCTCTGTCTTAAATGTGAGCATGGCCCATGCAATACAATGCAAAATAGTGACTTTCAAAGATAAAAAACAAAATGTTTTTCCCACAGCAGGCCAAATTATGAGGGGAAAATGCAAATGGTAATATTTACATGCAAATGTTATATCATATCCCTGAACTTCAAAAACATTTCTACCAGTTTTAATGTTGTGTTTTATTTCTTCAAATAATTTACAGAGAGAGAAATTTTCAGGGAAAAAATGCTAAATGTTATTTTAAAACATAGAAGTTTAGGACGGCAATAATGAAATGTTGATTTTAATAACAAATTTCATCAAATGTGTTACTAAAATCCATATCCAGTGGCTATAGATTTACATGAATCACCACAGCATAGAAAAATCATGAGAAAGCAAACGGCTTTAATTTCACATGAGTTTTTCCCAGTGAAATTGTGTTCACTCTTCATTATCACCACTTCTTCTTAGTCATCACTTACTGCCTTTAGTTAGACAACAACTAATGGCCTAGTTATTGAACTAACTAGGCTATTACTTCAATAACCCAGACTGAAATTTTGTGAGATATCAACATCAGGCTTGCTGATACACAGTTTCTACCATCCACTGTTTTCTCCCGTGGGGCACAGGCAGAAGATCTGAATCATTTTCTTCCCCGTCCTCTTCTCTACCTGTGAGAGAGCTATCAGCAGTTTGGAGGTGCAGCCCTCAGCCTCACTCAATAAACAACAGATAAATAAAAACACATAATTGAAAATATTGACACTGGTTATGAGCCTTTGCCCAAGCATTTGTTTAAAAGCTGATTGATTAGTATTTGAAAGACAAAAATCTGTGAAGGTCAAGAAAGATTTACATAAAAGATGGCTCCAAAGAATTCAGTCATAATAAATCCTGATTACAAAGGTCCAAGTGATTTTCTATTCAGAGATGACCTTCTGGGGCAAGAGAGAAGAAGGTACTGCAGGTTCAAAGCTGCTAATTTATGTCAGAGACGTGCACAATAAAGACCAGAAGTAGAAGAATGCAAAGCTACATGTATTTTTTTTTTTAAATAAAAGTGTGGCTAGAGCAGTATTTGAGTCCATCGAGTTTTTATAAGAACTATTTTATCTGTGTCAAGGCCTAATTTCAACACCTACTGCCTGTGAGGTGGGACTTACCTTTTCTATTTTATTATTTGATTTTCTAGCAAGATCAAACAAAAATACTTTCAATACATCCAAGTTTTTCTAGACAAGGCATTTTTACAAATAAAAACTGTCCAAATGATGTAAATAACACAATACAGAACACAGAAACTGATAGAAAAAAATACACAATCAAAAGAAAATATTATCTCCCATTTGCTTGCTGGCTTGTGACAAAGCTTGTGAACGCCTCTCCTGGTTGCATAGCGACCAGTCTAAGCAGCAGTTCCAGCCTGTAAGAAATTTCCATGCCAGAGTTGTGGAAATAGAAGCTAAACTACTCGGTATATTTTTCATGGTTACTGATATTTGCAAAAGAAGAAAAGAAGATGGAATAATTGCCTTGAGGTTTCTGGAACAAACACCCTGGAAGTCCTCTAATGCTTTGAGCCCCTCTATAATAATCCCTCACTACCCATTCTCTAAGTAGGCAACTCCCAAACGGGAAAGAAAAGCTACACATCTACAGAAGTACACCTCACTGACACAAAATAAGCACACGCCATGAAACTAAATCGCTAAATTTAAGAGTTAGACAGTGGGCAGGGCCTTTGCTCCTTAAGTGCCACCATTCCCAGTCCACTCTATGTGCTGTTCCCAGGATTGCTATTGAACAGAACAAGATTTATTTTAGGGTTTGCTGTCATGGTTTTCCAGTAAACACATTCACATTGCTATAACTTTTTTTTTTTAGTGTATTTCGCCATTCTTGAATATGGCTGATCACAGCACTGACAAAGTCCCTAAAATGAGTGATTCATTTCCAAAGAGACTCATCTTAAAAGCTTAAGTCTGGTAAACATAAGCAGTAAACATACTGGCATCAGCATAACTGACAGAAAGACCAGCTTTCAGTCTGTCTCCATCTAGGATCCAGAGTAGAAAATAAACACCACACATTACCAGAAGTGATGAGTCCAGACCCGAATGCTCTTAAAAAAGGGAAAAGCAGAGACCTACAGAGAATGATTCATGTGCCCTGGTAGACTGGCATTAGTTTCTCTACACTTAGTTACAAATTCTATCCATTGGCGTTTCATGTCCAGGCCACCAAGAAATAGGGCTTGCCTTCTTCTCACAGAGAAATGACATAAACGGGGACACGTGGTTTCTCAAATAAGTGAAATGGATAGTGGAGCAGTGGGAAAAGCACTGGACCAAGGCCCGGGTTCTAGTCCCACACAGGTCAATCACAGAACTTTGTGTAAGTCAGATAAGCTGAGCTTCCATTTCTTGTTCTCTCAAGTTAAATTCAGAAGAGCTTCTCTGCCCATTTCATACAAATGGTCCAAAAATCAAATAATGTCAAGTAAAGTATCAGAAACCATACACAAACTTCTATGTAAATACTCTTCTGGACTGTGCACACTTCTCGCTTCCTAAAACCATGTGTGGGGTTGTCATACTGAGCTCCAAATTATTACTAGAGAGCAACATATTTCAGCTGATTTCTATCGATAAGGCAGTGCTTGAGAAAATAAAAAATGCAGCCCTATCATTAGACTTTAAAACCAGCAGAAAATTTAGTGCTAGCTGCTGATGGGCAGTGACATTGACAATTAGAACAGGCACATAGAAAACAAAAGGTAGTCATTCTCCAGTTGCCTATATTCCTGATTTTTATAAACGAGGCATTTCTTAGATTTTTAATGGTTGGATTAGGACAAAAATAAACACAAATGTAAATTGGGCCGGGAACATTTTCTTTTAGAATACTGATAACAATTCAATACTACCAGTCATTTAAAAGCTTCTGATTAATCAAATTAATTGATCTTATGAGATGATTTAGAAAAAGTACACATCACCCTCTATAAATATGTGTTTCTATAGAATGCAAAGTCTTTCTTCATTTGGTGATTGAAAATATTTACTTTTCCATTAAAGTTATGGCTTATATATAAAAACACTCATATATCTATTGAATTAAAAGTGAAAGAACTGTTGTCAATTTTAATTTTAGATACTGGGGAGGGTCTAATAGCTGATTAAGGTAAAATCTTGCTAGGTTTATACTCATGAACTTTCAACCTCTGTTTGGCCATCTTTAACATCATTTGCAGATACTGTTGAGTTTATTAAGAAGGCAGGCAGGTTAAAGAAAGCAGTCAGCCTTTATCAGGAAGCACAGAATTCACAAAAGTGAGAAGTGTTTTCTCCTATGGCTTGAAGCCTTGACCAGCCACATTAGTCATTTCAGCCTCCTCCACAATTTCAAAAGTATCTCCTATGTCATGATAAATATGCTGGAATCATCAATAACTAAGTCTACCAGCAAAATGTGACTCTCAACTCACTGCACCCCAGATCTGGCAGGAAGAACACTTGCACATAACAGATGTATGGAATACACCCAACAAGCTGTTGTGTATTGAGTTCAAAGTCTCAGCTCATGCAAAGGTATCAGGGAAATGAGAAAGCTTAAACCTTCATTTGAAATGGAACAGATATAGAACTGTAAAGGAAATGCAGTCTTTATATGAGGAAAGACTTATTTAATCCATCTTTTCCCCATAGACATGCATTCGTTGAAGGCAAGAATTTCTAAAAAGCATTCCCTGCCAGGTCAAGATGCAGAGAACTAGTATTTGCTCAGCGATGCCCTGTGCTGCGCACCACACTGGGTGTCATTAACAGTCCCATGAGGTAGGTATCTTATTTACTCCAGAGATGGGTAGCCAGGGTTCCAAGAAGAAGAGTGACTTGCTGGAGGACACTCAGAGAGTGAGGGATGGGATGAAAATTTGAGTATCAATCTGACTCTCAAGGTCATCTACTTTTCCTTATACCACACACATCCTCCATTTCTAATTTTTAAAAAATCTTACCAAGAAAGGCTGACTCCAACTCAGAACACCAAAATCATGCAAAAGGCTGCCTATGGAATCCTGGAAACTTTCTGTTAAAGAGCAACATATTTACATGCCAGAAGGTTTCAGCATATGTTCTATCTAATTTCCAAGTACCTATCAGCAGAGGTACAAGGATGACACCTTAATTGCAGTCTCTTTTCTCAGGAAGTTATATATGCCCCAAATTATAGGTGGATATTCAAAACACTGGATCAAAGTTGAAGGAAATAACTGCCACCAGTTTGGCTTTAGTAGTTGTGAAGCAACTCTAGCAAATGTCAAAACTTTAGTGGAAGGTAGGAGGGATTGGAAGTCAGAGAACTGAGATAAGCAGCAACACAGTATCCCAAACTGGAGAGCAGGTGCAGCGAACAGAGAGGGGGGGACTTAGAGCTGAAGGGAAAGCAGTCTCACACGGTTCTTACTGTCAGCAGCAGCCACAGCTGAATTCCCTGGGGGTGGCCAGCCACAGCCAGTACTTAAAATGTCACACCTGAAAAACTCTGAACAATTTTCCTGCTCCTGCTTTTCCTGATTCAGAATCTAATGTATCAGCAGACAGCACAGCCCTGATTTGGGGGATCATTTAGATCTGGGTTCAAATCTGAGCTCTCCTATTTACCAACTATTTCACATCCCACTTCCCCCACCTACAAAATGGGGGTATTAAACCAACCACACAGAGTCACTGGAGAATCAAATGAGTTAACGTCACGTAGCACATAAAGGCCACTCAATAAATAAATGTTAGTTCCTTTCCTTTCTTTTACTGCCCCATTTGAGGTAATTAAGTATCAGCCAACTGGTTATAGGCTGAAAAGACAAACTACAATCAGCCACATCAGGAAGTCTTTCTCTCTTTCTTGAATCCAAGAAAGAGTTCGTATGTGTCCTATTTTTCTTTATGGTCTGAGACAGAATTATTTTTTATTTCAATAAGCTCTTGAGTTGGGAGTCACAGACTGAGCAGTGGATGATATGCATTCTACTCTCTCGTGAAGAATGAAACCCATCATTGAAGCTTAGAGCAAACAGTGTTTATCACAGTGAAGCTCCTCCCCAGGTCCTCCCCTTGGGAGGAATTAGCAGAGTGACTCCTACCAAGAGGCTCAGTAGGGATCTGGAATTGTGGAGGTTTTTTTAGAGCTCTAACTTACAACGTTATATGTATATTATACATACACATGTGCATATACATACAAACATATATAAAGTAATATCTATATACATGTAGTGATAATGCACATATTAGATAAAAACACACATATACTATGAAAGACCAAAATAAGATAAGCATTCTCAAACCCTGTGTCCGCTGTTTTGGCCCAACATTCAGAACATGACAAATGGACGTGGAGGTGTGTGGCCTGTGGGACAGGGAAGCAAGCACCCATGCCAGGGACCTGGGACCGTTTAAAAATGTCATTTCCTCCACCAACTTCTTGTCTACTGCTCCATTACAACACTATTAAGAATTTTAAGTCCTCATAATTTTCTGGGTTTAAACATTTTCTTAAAACCTACTACCTGGAAGGTTGGCTTAGAATGTCACCAACTGAGGAAAAGGAGAGACGAAGAGCAGTTGCATGTCAACGGTGGCGATATTCAACATTTATCGAACGCAGATAACAGACCAGAACTCTTTTGAGAACAGTACGTTCATCTCATTTTCACAAGAACACTATGAGGTAAGTATCTGCTGTTCTTCCCCTTTAGAAATGAGAAAATACAGGAATAAAGTGTTCCAGCAACTTGTTCACAATTCCTAAGTAGTGTGTGGAGTCTGGTGGGCGCTATCCTGCCCTTCGAAAGGGGGTCATTTGTGATCGGGAACCATACCATTACCCAAGCCAGGGCCACACTTTGCATCAAACATACGAGAGCCGTAGAGCACGAGCTTACCTTCGAATGCCTACTAATGTGAGTTCCAGACACTCAGTTAAGACATGTTTACACATGAAATCTTATAGGGGTGATCATGGGTTTAGCTGTGATTGGATAAATCCAAAACAGGTCTGTCACAAAGGGATTCCGTGAAAATTTTTTAAGTGAAATAATATGACAGTGCCCAGGTCACTGGGCACCTCCCCCACTACCTCAGGGACTAAGATGCACTGAGAGCTTACCACACGGTAATCACAGCCGCAGCCACCCTGATATGAAGCACATCTATACTAGGTTTATGGCCTTAGTTGAGAATTCAAGGCCCTAACATGACTCCAGACTACCTTTTCAGCCATATTTGCCACCTTTTGATTTTTGAATAAAAAATATAATCTAAAATTGTGCCTAAACAATTCTACAGTTAACAGTTCCACCAGAGTTAAGATATGTGTTTTTTAACCAAGTTTTTAAATTAAACTTTGCAAGTTAAACAAGATAAAAAGAACTGAAAGGCAAAGAAACTCTACAAAAATATTTGCCACCAATGGAGCTAAAAGACTAATAATCTTAATACATAAAAGCCTCATGTGAACTGACAAGAAAACATTAATACCATAATAAAATAATAACCAGACATAGACAATTCACAAAAGAAGTTAAATGTTTACTAAGCGTGGTGGGGTGGGAAGAGGTCTATCTCATTAGTGATCAAAGAAAAGCAAGGATGGAACCCTTCTGCAAAAAGATTCTTTGAGCCCAGCTGGTGTAGCTCAGTGGATTGAGCGTGGGCTGGGAACCAGAGGGTCCCAGTTCGATTCCCAGTTGGGGCACATGCCTGGGTTGCAGGCCGGGTCCCCAGTGAGGACCATGTGAGAGGCGACCATACATTGCTCTTTCTCTCTCCCTTCTCCTCTCTCTGAAAATAAATAAAAAATAAATCTTTAAAAAAAAAAAGATTCTTTGAGTACAATTTTTATGGTTGGCTTCTAAATGTACTTTTACAGGAAACAATTAAATAAATTATCCCCCCACCTTCAGGGAGACAGTAAACAGCTGCCATCAACTGTCTCAGAGAAAATATTGTGATGTTAGACTTCATTTCTGAAACCTTTAGCAACTTTGTAGTGGTTCTGGAAAACAAAGGGTTAGTTGAGGAAGTAGATTTTCTCATGAGCAGAAGGACAGTATCATTTACTGAGAGCGTGAGATTTATAATTTTTGATTATGGATCTTTTGGTTTGGTGAGCAGGATTCTAAGCTCATGGGTTCTGAGCTGATGTCAGTACTTGCATGTGATAATTAGATGTTAGCTAATTAATGAGTTGGTATTTATAAGATGACTTTTAATATAGGTAAACTATATACTTTTATAACTATTCCGATTGATAGTATTTTTTAATCTTCTAAATCAGTCTCTTTCTCTCTCTTTCTCACACACACACACATACACACTTATATTCCTAATACAAATTTTTAATGGGCCTAAAATAATATTATGCTCTTTAGAAGAAAAATCAAAGTAAAAATGTCTTCTTTGAATGGCAGCGAAAGGTGTTTTGGAACTGATATTATAAAGAAAGCAGGAGTCTTCTTCCTACTGGCCACACACGTTCAAGAAGATCCCACGTGAAGCAGCAAAGAGAGAAAGCGGTATCTGAGCTGTCGGCTCCACCCCGAGGCTAAGTGAAACGCCAGTGTGTTCTCCATCTGAACCCTACATAAACTCGTGTCTCCATGTAAAGACCTTCAGGGTATCACACCTGCATCGTGATAGCTCAGGTTTGATCTGAATGTAAAGTGAAAACAAACCTTCGCAAGTAACGGGAACCATCCAGGTTATTTTTAGGCAGTCTCATTGTAACCCATCCCCTTAAATTGGGCATGAGTCAATTCTGACAGTTCTTAGAATTGTGTCATGAGGATTCAGACTGCACCTCACACAATGCACTCCTGTTCCTGATTACTCATATTCCAGAGTTCAAAGACAAAAGAATTCTATCAGAGAGGCTCACGCGTTCCTTCATCCTTTATATTAAACAAATCGAATGTTCTGACAGCACGCCTATCCTTAAATGTCAAGTCACATTTACAAACATCTAAATCAAAGGCCTGCCTTTGGCATACAAGAGTTTAAAAGTGCCTGTTTCTTAAAGGCTGCCACTTGATTCATATTCTATAAAAACATATAATCAAAGTAGTGGGGGGAAATGAATCAGATAACAGACATAAATGGATTTCCTTTAACTTTTGTTGACACCCTTGTACCTCACTGAACGCAGAATTCATCCAAGCCACCCCCTGAATTTGTGCACTGTGACATCATACCTCCTCATCTCTACCCCCAGGAGGACTTCAATATTTCAACTGGGTGAGAGAATCCAATGACAAGGATTCTGTGTTGCCTCCTGAGGCCCCAGGCGTAATTTTGCTGGCAAAGTGATTAGGTGACTGGAGCTGGAGGAGCAGGGGTGGATGCCAAACAGTGAGGGAACTCTTTGGAGTTCAGACCTCTGATTCTAGTGTGTTCTTTGAAACTGTGACAAGAAAGAATGACAGCAAACTGAGCTGAGAGCCCAGTCAGGGTTCCAAAGCACCAGGGCAGTTGAATTCATACACAAACCAGATAGAGGCCAGAAGATACACTTTCAAGATACCAAAAGTGTAAAGTAGAAGAAATCCTTCACATTGGGGATAAAAGGCATCAACTCCCTGCCTCTTTTGGCCCTGATCAGTTTCAATCACTTACCTAAATGAATGGTGGTGTTGGAGTGTCTGGAGAAATCACATGAGCCTGGCATTCCCAATAGCTGGCTCATGTCTTGTGACCATGGGTACCAGTCAGCACTTCAGTAAAGACAGCACTTAAACCACATATAAGAGAAGGAAGCAGGACCACACATTCATTCCAGAAGCTCTGTAAATGGCTAAAGACTAGGTAGAGGAGACTGAGCCATGCACAAATACATAATCAAAGTAGAAAAAGGAAAGTCCTAAATCCACACATGAAGAGTTCTTTCATTCTCACCTAAGATTTAAAAAAATAAAGTACTTCCGTCTTGAGACAACAAATATTTTTGTTCTTATTGGTAAAGTCCATCTCTCATTCATGGTAAAAATGGTATTAATTATTAACTATAATGGACTTAAAATTGTAAACCGTGGTCAGAAAATGCTTTTGAGCAACCACAGAATCCTAGAAATACAGTAGGAATGGGAGCAGATGGAAGATACCTATTCCTGGTTTTTTTCCATTTTTTTTCTTTCAATCCTCACCCAACGATGTGTTTATTGATTTTAGAGAGAGGAAGGGAGAGAGAGAAGAAACGTGGATCGGTTGCCTCCTGTATATACCCTGACCAGGGATCGAACCCACAACCTAGGCATGTGCCCTGACTGGAGATTGAACCCGCAACCTTTTGGTGCACAGGATGACACTCCAACCAAATGAGCCACCTGGACAGGACCCCATTTCTGTTTTGATTCTGCCATTATAATTTCAGAAAACCTCTGAAGATTTTTAATTATCCAACTATATAAAAGGAGAGTTTTAGATCAGACATAGAAAAGTCCAACTTAGCTTTGAATTATGAAAACTTCTGCTGAAGTCTGTGTACCCACTAACTAGGTCTATACTTTGGTCCAATGATTTAACAGGAAATTCAATTTTTAATTTCAAAAAGTAGTTATACATTTACCCCTTAAAATTATTGGAAAAGAAAATATTCCCTAAAAATGCAAATGTTCTTCAAGTGGTCCAACATATTATACATGGGTAAGATGGAATTAAGTGTACAACTCAGATGAACCTAGTTTTAGCTTACCACTGACACAAATAACACTGAGTGACACCCCACATCCTGCAGAGCTCGAATCCTGCTGGTGAAATGAGGAGAAATGACTACCGAGCCAATGTAGAAATCTCAGTAGACTGCGTCATCGTTCTTATTAGTAGTTCATGACAAGACAATCAGTATTACTCTACCATTTCACGGAATAATGATTAAAAAGTAACTTCTTTTAAGGAAAATAATTCAAGTGCACCAATATTTCAAAGAACTGCAGTATTAATATGTGTTAAAGAAGCAAAAGAACTGAAGTTTTCATAGATAGAAAACAGAATTATAAGTCAATTGTTATTGACTTTAGCCATATGGAGTAGCTGGTATTTGACTATTTTTGCCATACCAAAATGGCAATTTCACATAATTCAACCTGAGCATTTTCTAGACTTCTTTTACAATAGCCCATCATATTCATCTATATGAATCTATACATACGAATGCAGAAGTCACTTTAGGAAAAAAACACTAAGCCATAATAGCATGAACGATATTATTTGATATTTACTGAGATTTTCTTTTGTCGCTGAGTTAATGCTTTATCTCACAGCAAACCTATGAGGTAAGTACTATTACTAATCCATTTTCAAATGAGGAAAATGAGCATAGAACAATTCAGTACCTTATCCAAGACCAGCAGAGCTGACATTCAACTGCAGCCTGCCCTGACCCTTACCTCAGCCTGCCAGTTGAAAATGGCCACCTCCCGGACAAAAAGCAAAAAGAGTAGTGGATGCTATGAGCACATGGAAAGGTGAATGGTGGGGGCTCCTGCAAAATGGGGAACCGAGGGGGAGGGCTGCAGGATTTACTCATCGCTGTTTAGCCCACAGCCTGCACAGCCCACTGAGCAGAACACCCCTCAAGGCGAGGCACATCAGGTTATCAGGTTATAATGGCTATAAAGTCTCTCACTATGAAAATCATCACACTGGCTCTCCTTGTTCTAATTCTAGATCTGGAACCAAATGGCTGATCATAACGGGACTTCCATGTAGCCTTTTCAAATAGGAGAGAGAATGTACTAACGAACTAAAGCAAACATTAGCTTCTCATGGAATTGTAAATGGAAAAACTGATGCTGTCAGTCTCCAGGGGACATGGCTACTCTTACATGCCATAAGATCAAACCGCAGGCTGCACAGCTGAGGACCAGATGCAGAATATAGTGAGCAAGCTCCAGGCACCACCCTACCATGGGCGCGCATCCAGGTGGCCCGGTGGCCCCACGAGGCAAAACTACAAAAGCTTTCAAATTTTACACTAATGTAATAATCTGCATTTCATAGAAAAATTCATATGAGTCCATGTTTATAATTACAACAAAGAAAGGAAGCCAAAAATAATATATTTAATTAGTTCAGTGTAAATTTTCTTTACCTTTCTAGAGCTTCGTGAATAGTAGGATCCATAGTCACCCTAAAAACAAAGAGACAGACATTTAGCAAACATAAAAGAAGGTAGTATTTACTATTTACTATGGTGGCAGTTTACAAACGTTTATTATTAACAGACTTAAGAACATAGGAAGTGCCTTAAAAGAGAACACAAAGAAAAAAAGGAAATACAACGGGTTACAGTAAATGAAGTCTGCAAATGCTTAGATCACTACACAATAAAGAAACTAAAGGGACACGAACAGGGGACTCATGGGCACGGACAATGGGGGGACTGACTGTGGGAGTGGGGGTGGTGAGCAATGGGGAAAGAGGCGGGACAACTGTAACCAAAACAATACAAAAATGCTCTGACGTAGGCACATCCAATCAATGGCATTGATCGTTTGAATAGAATTTTTAAACATGAAGGTGTGCCAAATACACAAAAAATATGACCCTGAACTTAAAATAAATATGCCCGTGACATACAACTCTAACCATTATAATAAAGATAATGCAAAACATTTTCTCCTCGGTGTGAAAACACGGGCATAGTAAAACACTTTCCCATCCCATTCTCCTCCACATTTATTATGAGAAGCCCATTTTCTTTCTCAAACTCCATTACCCTAAATACTGGTTATTGAGGTCCAAAATAATGCATGTAAAAGCCAAAAACCTGACTATGCAAGGGATAACAGGCACCTATAATTTTATTAAGTAATACATATAAGGAATAAGCACCACTCCGAGTATAGGCACTTCAAGATGAAGGTGAGGGCTGACCGTTCTACGTCTACACAATGCTAACTTTCTTCCATCTGGAAAAAATGCATTGTTGATTAGGACACAGTAATATGTGTGAGATGCAAATTATTCCAACTGGTACCAAAGTTTAAACACATAAAATGTGAAGGAAGGAAAATTCTACTTCGTACCTTTAGCTCTTAGAAAGCTTGCACTAGTTAATTCAATTCAACCAAAGCTATCTAAATTGACACCTCAAAAATTATTTGGTATCAGCTTTTATAAAGCCACTACCAAGTCATAGAGAATTAAATCTGAAATTTGAAGTTTCTCTTTGAGGTTCCAATAAAGAAAATAGAAGAGAATAAACATTTCTAAAACCTTACTTTATTCTTGGTATCTCAGCCATACTTTCTTATTTAACTTTCACAATAACTTCTTGGTTACTTTAGTAACAAAATGGTCACTTCAGTAACATTTTCTAACCATAAAAACAATATGTAGTCATTGTAGAGAATACGAAACATATAGAAAATAAAAGCCAATCATGATGACATCACTTAGAACAAAATGAGTATCTTCTGTTGTTCCCTTTAAATGTACAGAATCACATACATGAGGAGTTTTAAACAAGAGTAGGATTGTGGCACATATCCAGTATATCTTGCCTTTTTCTCTTAACCTTGAATCATTTTTACATATGAAAGTCTTTAAGACACAATCTTAATAATTGCATCCTAATCTTCATATTCACAAGGGAAATCTGTTTAAACATTTCCTAATATTTATTATATAAGCAGTTTTTATATTTGCATAGTATATCTAACACCATGATATGCTTGTAAAAAATCTTGAGATTTTATCTGCTGATGTCCTTAAGTGAAATTTACCAAAATAAAAACTTCTGAAGAAAAGGCATACACTTTTTCCATGTTTATAATCTGCCCATGAAAAGGACAATTAGCAGGGTAGATTGGTCCTATTTCTCAAACGTTCACCAATATATCTTAACATTTTCATAGTGAAAATGGTGTCTATTCTGAATTTTCATTATTTTTTCTTGTTATTACTTCTGAGCAATTTCTTAAATTTATGATTATCCTGTATATTGCTTTAGGCCACTTGTACTTAGGAAGTTTGTGGTTTTCTTATTGATTTGTAAAAGGTCTTTATACAATAAAGATATTAATAATTTGTATATCATAATTGTATAAATATCTTGATTTGTCTTTCCAGTCTGTTATTTACATTTAGATTGGGTCTATAATGGTTTTTGATGTACAGAAACTTAAATTTTATGTAAACATAGCAATGATTTTTTTTGTTTCTTCTATGATTTCTATGCTTAGAAAGGTCTTCCCCCGTCCAATTTCAATTAAATACTTACTTATATTTTCTTTTACTTGCCCTCCAACCTTACAATGATCTTTTACCCTATGATCCATTTTCTTCAATCTGTGTAGAATTTTTTGTAGGTATGGCATGAGGCGAGAACTTAAAGTAATCACTTTAAGTCTCTATCAGCCTTTTCCCCAACACAATTGGTAAAAGCACTTATTCCTTCTTGGTTCATCTGCATAAAAGTCCCTTTGAGAGTGGTTTCTCTGAGGTACAATCTGAGCTCTAATGTCAGTTTTGACACCTGGGTAAGCTATTTTAACTTCCCTAAATCTTAGTTTATTTGTAAAATGGGAGTAACAATACATACCTTACAGTGTATTGTAAGGATTAAACTAGATAATTTACAGTAAGCACGGACTGTATGCCTGGCACAGCACAGGTGCTCAGTGAGTCAAGGGCTGGGTACCACAGCCAGGGCTCTCTCTTTCTGCTCTTCCGGTCCATCTGTCAATGCTTGTACTCAGAATGTGAACACACTAAAACAAATCTTTGGTAGTAGAAATATCTCCAACCACTTTTTCAAAGTTTTCCTGGCTATGTTCATGTGTTTGTTCTTTACATGAGCCCAAATCATTTTCACTTCCGTTTTTCTTAGAACATTCTTTCCTCCCACAATTATCTCTTTCTGCCTTTTTGACTTGCTTTATTGTATAGGCCAAAACTTGCATGAACAATGTTTTAAAATGATGGTGAACACAATATCCTTATCTTTTAACTGATTGAAATAATAAAGATTCTAGAGTCTTATCATAGAGTTTAACTTGGTTATGGGCTTAAAATGAGTTGTCCTTAGAATACTAATGAGGCATTCTTCTTAGTTTTTTAAAATTATTTTTATCTCCATTCCACAGAGGAAACTATATTTGAAAGGTAACATGAGTTACCCAAAGTCACACAACCAGTACATAGAGGAGCTCAAATACATGCCCAGGTTGTCTGGTTTCAATGCTTCTTTATTTTCCAAGGCGACCATGCTACCACCCTGTAATATAGTCGGTCTCCAACCCAGCAATACATTTTGTCCTAAACTTAACCACATAAATTCATTTAGACTTTATAAAATATCTCCTTATAAAAGTAATGTAATAAAAGAATGGCTAGTCCTGACTGGTGTGGCTCAGCGGGTTGGGCATCGTCCCACAAACTGAAAGGTTACTAGTTCGATTCCCAGTCAGGGCACATACCTGGGGAGTGGGCCAGGTCCCTGGTTGTGGGGGTGTGGGAGGCAACCCATCAATGTTTCTGTCACACATCGATGCTTCTCTCCCTCTATTTTTCCCTCCCTCCCCACTCTCTAAAAGTAAATAAATAAAATCTTAAAAAAAATAATGGCTAATATCTCAGCTGATCTGAAGAAATGTAGATCATCCATTACCATCTGCTGAAATATTTCAGTATTCATCAATGTTTGTTGAGAATGAATGTAGCTGGAATACCAGAGACATCGTGGGACTCCTGCCTAGGCATCCACCTAGGCAGAGAGAAGCTTTGGGCCACTGAGGGCACAGACCCTAAAGCAAAACTGAAACTCTTGAAAAACGTTAGCAGGTGAGCTAGAGATAAGAAGTAGGGTAGAGGGACAGAGCCAGAGTAGAGGGTTTAAGTGGCACCTCCTGACCTCTCTCTTCTCCACAGGCCCATTAGGGTTGAGTGCCTGGTAGAGCAAACACGAAATCGAAATAAGATTGGGCCACCTGCTTTGCTTTTCATGGCCACCAGCCAAGCTCTGACCATGAACTTGCCGTTTTAAAAAGGCAAGTTGTCTTTCTACTGGCCTGATCCAAAATATATACATTTCTTTCTCTGCAGCTCTAGGATAGTTTAAGTTGAGCAACTGTTAAAAAATTGACAGAAAATTGTTGAGTTGAAGAAAGTTTCAGTTTCTAGAAACCTCAATCAAAGGGACCACAGCGTGTCCTAGAATGAAATCACCCAGAGCATGCATGTTCTCTAGGTCAGTTCTGCTACCTTCTGAGAAAGCTCCTTTATGGGCCAGTTCTCTCCTTTCTCCCTAACAGAAACCTCAGATGCCCCTCCCAAACTCCTCAGTACTAAACAAAAAAAAAATTTTAATTTTTAAGATTTTATTTATTTATTTATTTATTTTTAGAGAGAGGGGAAGGGAAGGAGAAAGAGAGGGAGAGAAACAGCAATGTATGGTTGCCTCTCACATGGTCCTCGCCAGGGAACTGGCCTGCAACCCAGGAATGTGCCCTGACTGGGAATCGAACCAGGATCCCCTGGTTCCCAGCCCACGCTCTATCCACTGAGCTATACCAGTCAGGGCAAAATTTTTTAAATTTAAACACCACATTGGTTCTATAATCTTTTCCCTTATTCTCTCCAGAAAAGGTTGGAGAGTCTTGCTAAGACTTCATCTGGATGCAAAGGTTCAACCAAAATCCACACACTCCTTTTCCTGGTAACCAGCTTCACACCAAGACCCTCTCCTCTCCCTTGACCCAGCCCCCAGCCACGTTCCTCCTCCCTGTTTTCATTCTGCCAAACAAGTCAAAATCGCACACTGTGAAGAAAAGTGGCATATTTAAATAAATTTAGAATAAATTAAATAGAATTAAATTAACTGTAATTAAATTTAGTTGAACAGAATTTAGATAGAAAATATCCTATCTCCTTTTCTCTTCTTAGAACCCAACCACATATCCATGGCTCCACTGTGAAGCAAAAAGGCTTAGGCAGGTGTTTCCTCTTGTCTCGACATTAATAAAAATGAGAGGCACAATCACATGTACAAGGGTTTCCCATGTTATATTATGAGAACAGCAGGGCAGCCATTAACATTGTTGTTTTATAAAACAATAAACTGATAAGCAAGAAATAAGCAAATTGCCTAGAGTTATATGCTCAGTTAGTGGCAGCAAACAGGACTCGAACCCGGGACTTTTTACTGTGGAATTCAAAATCCTTCCTGTTCTCCGACACTGACCGCATAGTCTCTAGAACCACTGGTTACTAAACTTCTATCATTCTATTATAGCCACAGAGGCAATTGTGCTTTATTTCTCAGCAACTGTTCTCCAACAAGACTATTCTCAAGTCCAGGGTTATTACTTCGAGACTGTCCCACAGAATTCTCGTTTCTTTCTAGGCTGAACAATCTCTTAAGGTAACAAGCAGGAAAATGTAGACCAAATCACGCCTGAGCTTATAAAGGCAGAATTAAAGGTTATTATATTGCTACAAATGCTAAATAAAATAGACTGAACACCATTTTCAATAACTGTATACAATCTTATGAATAGTTTCTTTCAAAGAATGGCTCTGTTTCCAAGGATATCTTGAATTTGTGGCTTTTCCATAACTGATTTATTTCATATGTATATATCCAGCTAGTCAATGTCTATGATAATAAAGAATTATTCCAACCATGATTCAAAATGCATATTCATCATTATAATTGCGTGAAAATCAAATTTAGCTGTGTTAGTACTATCAATAGAAAACTGTGATTTTCAACTTTTCTCATCTCACGGCATACATAAACTAATTACTAAAATCCTGTGGCACACCAAAAAATGTTTTATATTTTTTGCCCATCTGACAAAAAATAAGTATAATTTTGATTCATTCACACCACATAGTTATTGTTAGGTTGGCTGTTGTCATTTTTTTATTTGACAACATAAGGGAAAAGAGGTCCGTGTCCCTGACTAGTCAGGTATTGTGTGTTTTAAACACCCTCCTGGCACACCAGTGTACCACAGCACACCATTTAAAAATTGTTCATGTAAAATAATGAGTTAATCCCTGCACAGTGCTCACCATGTGCTGTTCTAAAGGCCTTACAACTATTATTTCATTTGATCTACACGTAACAACCCTACGAGGTTCGTACTTTTATTATCTCCATCATATATACAAGGGACTGAGGCCCAAAGAAAGTAAATAATTTGCCCAAAGTACAGTAAAAAGTAACAGCACTTAGATTTGAACCCTGGTTGCATGGCTCCATTGTCCGCAGAATTTCAATAACTTGTAGTTTCCAACAGATTTTAACTCGACATTAAGAATTAAGTGTGACTTCAAAACTCTTCACTGTTGGCCACTAGAATCAAGTATGACATCTTGAAAATAACCTATAAGAGAATATTATTCACATTGTTGCTTTTTATTCTTTCTGGAAGTAGCTGTTTTTATTTAGCAATAATGCTAATCACCAAGACCACTTATTATTTTAAAGTAGTGATTTGTTTGAATAAGTAAAAAGAAAGAAAACTGATACTTTCTCAAAAATACATAAAACAGCAACTAGCCCTCTGGCGCTGTTGGGCATTTAATACATGCCAGCACAAGCCCTGCCTGACCCTTTAACAATGTGAGGAAGGAGGCAGCACTGTTCCCATTTTACAGATGAAGAATCTGACACTGGGAGTGAGTGATCTGACTGCCCAAAGTTTCACGGCTTACATACAGCAAAGGCAGCATTCTAACCCGATTCTGTCTTCAGAGCCCTACTCTTAGCCATTGTATTCACTTGCCCTCAATCTATTTTATTGGAATAACACTGGTTAAATTAGGAAAACAAGCAATAAAAAAAAATTTCTCCATTGCAACCATGCAAGACAACGAAATGTAATGTGTTCACTTACACTCATAAATGCACCAATACATTTAAGAGAAGTACTTAATGAAATAAAGCAATCTGAAAATCTTTAGGGAAAGAAGCCCTGGAACAGTAATAACTCTCTTAAAAGCAATGCTATCTCCCTGACCGCTTTGGATAATTAAAATTCCAGATTGTTTTGTCTTGAATTTGACATTTTATTTTTATTTCCTTAACAGGAAATAAGCCTGTTATAAACCTCAAAAAGTATAGTTCTCCAAACGTATCAATTCAAATACACTTGAATGAGACATTCAACATTCATAATATTCTTGCATTAGAGACTAGTGAAAAAACTTGTCCCTGATACACCAACATCCCAAACCTACCTGGAGTCATGTGATTCACTGCAAGTCAACCAACTTGTTGAGAAGAATCATAATTCACTAGTTGAATTCAGACCAACTAATATACTTAGAATGAACTACTAGAAAATTCTAAGTGCCTCAATTTTTCTTAGCAACTTGAAGCTAGTTTAAAAAAAATTTCTAACATTATCTATTCTATTTTTCCCCCAGGATGACAGTCAAGCAATACGGTAAGGCTCTGCAAAGAACGAAGATAAGAACCACTGCTGTGGACAGGTAACAGATTTGATGCACGTATTCAGATGATAATGCTATGGTAACCCAAAGTGTAAATTTTAACACAATCAGGCAAGAGCTATGTTTGATCGCTAGACTAGAATAAAATTCTAGATCAAAGTCAACTGCAACAAAAGGTGGCAAGGCTTATTTAATGTAGCAGTAACCTACCACACAGTGCTGAAAAGTGCAAGTTCTGGAGTAGGCGACCCTGACACATAGCATCCGTTTCCTCATCTATAACAGAATGATGATTATGTTGTTACCCAAAGAACTGTTAGGATTAAATAAGGTAATGCACACAGAGTGCTTAGCACATAGTAAGTGCTCAATAAATATTAGCAGCTGTGGATGTTATCTACTTAGCTCTCTTGTTTCACAGACACAGTGGGAAAATTACTGAGTTAGAGGCTAATTAAACCAACAGAAAATGAGCCTTAGACTTTTAAAATCTTTTCTAAGTGAGAAAATAAGGATAAAGGCTATTTCTGTCTTGTTCACTATATCCCTAATACCTGACATCATGTCTGATAAATATGTAGTTGTTAAATACATATTGAACGATTACGTGAATCAATGCACTAAAGGAGTTGTCTCTCTCCGTATAAGACATACTGGAATCTTGGCAGGGTGGAGTAAAAAGGCTTAATATGAAAGAAAAGAGTGGGCACAGAACTGAAGTTAAGTTCAGGAATTCTGTAAGGTTACTGTTGACACGAACCGCAGGACCCTTCAGGTTAGATTCCCCCAAATCACTGATCTATGCACAGTGCTAAGTGTTACAAACTGACCAGGAAACACAATACGAATGTTTATCTGCTCATGCGAATTCAGTTCTTTAAAACACAACTAAATCCTAAAAAGAAGTCCCCTCACCACTTCAGCGCACTATGCATCCTAAGGGCACCTTTTACCCATAACATTCATTTGGCACTTAAGTACAGTAGAGAAGCCACTATTTTAAGGTGTTTGTCCTTGTGATGTTAAATACTTGTTAGAGCTTCTCCCAAAAGACAGGAATTAAATTCTGCATCTATTCTGTCCCCGCCAGTTTTCAGGCATTATCTTGGCCTCTGTGGGGAATATGAAGAGCAATAAGGAGGTTGCTCTCTAAAAAAGAGAGACATGAACAAAAATAACTTCAATGAAAGGCAGATCATAGCAAGTGTCATGGAGATGCATGAGGATAGGTATCCAAAGAGGAAGGAAATAGATCTATTTTAAGCAATTAAGGCTTTGACAGTGGGCCACCTGGATGAGACCGCAAGGATTCGGAATAGACCAGAGAAGACAGCAAGGAAAGACCCATCAGGAAAATAGAGGGTGGTTATGTAATTTGGGGTCCCTTCAACGTGGCCAAGAAAAGAGAGGATTTGTCATCAAAACCACCTGTAAAACCGAACATAAGGACAAAAGTATGAGAAGACATCACAGGCGGTTGAGGAGGACAGTGACATGACTAGGGCTATTGATTAGGTTTATCTGGCAAGAGCATGTTGGGTGGGATGGAGACGGAAAGATAGAAAGTAACTCCACAGTGGAAGGTTAACGGTGCCTGGGGAGAGGTCTAGCTTTTACCCTTACTCCTGGGAAGTGACCTCGAAGCCCTTGGACTCTCCTGCCTGATACGCACGATTTTGTTTGACACTGGGAATCTGGCCGCACTACAGACGCTATGCTAATGTGATTTACGGTGAGTGCTTGTGGCTGCTTGGTATCAGATCAATCTCAGCAGGGCCTGAAGACTAAGGTTAACCAAGAGAACAGTCAGCAATGTCTTTGTGACCAACCAAGTCAATGTGACCTGGCGTCGGTGAAAATTTTGGACACCGAGGCTCAAGTGAGTTCTATGGTTGGCAATAGTCCATGTGTGTCACAACACATCGTTACTGGGGATAGTGACGATTATCTGCATGACTCCACTGGGAGAGGACAATGGAAGTGAAGCACGTGCATCTATTCTGGACCCTGATCTATGGGCCTCTTCCCTCGGCTGTTTTGAACCCGTGTGCCTTCGCTGTAGCAAACCGTACTGTGCGTATGACAGCTTTCAGGGTCCTGGGGGTTTTCCTAGTGGGTAATCATGGGGACCCAAACTTACAGTTGTTTTCAGAGGTGAGGGTTGTCTTGGGGACTTCAAAACTTTGAAACAATCACTAACACCCCCCATAATGGTGCAGGGGAAAGTTATGGTAGCATAAAAACAGAGGTGGGATTGTAGAACCATGAACGCTAGAGCTCTACAAAGGAAAACAAATGAAAATGGATGGAGATGTAATTAGATATATGAAACTAAAAAGAGCCTGAAAGAAATCAATTCAAGTATTAATAAATGATAACTGGGAAATCAAAAGGAAGAGCTAGTGTGAGAAGGAAAGCAAGGTGAAACAGAGGAAATGAGGTTGTGGGCGCCTCCAGCCCCTTCCTCCCCTGTGCACACAGGCCAATGCCCCACTGAGAGGTGGACTCTGTCCCGTCACCCCTTGGACCTTGTCTGGCCAACAGAACATGGTATAAACAATACTGTAACGGGAGTGGAATGAGGTTCAGGATGGGCTGTAGGCTGAGAAGTCCCAAAACCCCCACTAAAAGGGCTAGGGGAAGGGGGAGCTGAACAGGGCCATTGGGAGTTACTTTGCATATCTAAAGAACTTGGCCACTGTTTTAGTAATGCTATTAGCTGTGCCTGCTGCACCCAGAGCCGGGGAGATGGGCGCTATTCTAACCCTTAATGCAGCTGGAGGCAGTCCCCAGGTAACTGCACCTGGGCAGGAAGCTTGGAGGTGGTTGCCCTATGTCATGGGTCCACGTTTGGCTGGACTAACAATGAAGCCAAAAAAGGCAGAAGGAACCAGAGTACTGGCAGGTGTAACCCTTTGTGGGAGGAGTTGGAAATGGGGTTATGGAGGAAGATTCATGCTGAGGATTTAAACTCAATCATGGGGCAGTCATAGGACTTAACCATATGGCTTGGGAAGGAGAGGAGAAGAGCCATGGGAGTGTGTCTATCTGTCTGTCTGTCTCTCTCTCTCTCTCTCAGCCATACTGGGATCTTGGCCTGCATTTTGAAAGGGAACAGAAGGACCCTCACCAGCCCACCATGAGGAGTGGACATGAGGTTTTGGATTGAGAGTGGGAGCCTAGCCAAGCACAGACTGGAAGAAGCCAGAATATTAAAGTGGGAGTCTGCCTGGCTAAGTTACAGACTTTTATTTCTTTTCCTGAGAGATGGTACCTGGGACCGACCTGGTTTGGCAAGGGGAGGCAGGACTGTGTGTATCTGTGGATGTTTCCTTTGTTTTTAAGGGAGTGGAATTGAACAGATTTCCACCATTGCTCTAAATCTGTCTACCTTTTAAATAAATAGTTCCTTTCTTTTTCATAAAACTCTGGTATTGGGATTCACATTATGATTTTTCCGGTGGTGGGCAATAGAACCCAGAGTGGCTGTGTTTCAATACTGTGCCCGCGGCGGTTCTGGCCTTGAAGAGGACAGGCAGGCCCGACGTCCTGCCTTTTGGCACCTGAGCTACCATATAAAGCAATTCAGGTCACTCTACTGAGAGACAGGCCACACAGTAGACCCTTGAGGTGTGAGACATGTGAATGAAGAAGCCACCATAAGCATACAGAGCAGTGGGGCCTTCACATGACTGCAATGGCAGGAGAGACCCCAGGCAAGCACCCTATGGAGTCAGCAGAGATAATAACTGTTCAGTCACTGCACTTGAGAGTGTGCTGTTATGAAGAGATAATTGAATTGCAAGACAGTAAATACAATTCAACTAAATCATTTTCCCTAGCTACTTTCTTTATTTAGAAAGCATGCGATCCTCCAAGACAATGGAGGTCATTAAAATCCCCAGATGACACAAAGAGCTTGAGAACATTTTGCTATGTGGCTACAGATGATCAAAATCCATTTATTTTCCAAAGTATCTCATTTATATGTAAGGAACCACTAAGGATAATGTGCTCAGTCAGGTCTTTGATTATACCTGATCATCCTCTCCCCTCACTACCTATCTCCACCTTTCCAGGTTATTAATATCTTCACTCTAATAGTGGTTGATAAATTGCTGTCAAGCCTGCTTAGTTCTGTGTTATTTGCATTCACACGAGAGAGTAACTCATGCACACACACACACACGTGTTCACAGAATAATCCTTTCCCTAATTTTTATTTTGCTATGTTAAAAATCTTTCAAGAGATATAATTGTTGTAAAATTATGGCAGTTTGGGCCCTGGCCTGGTGGCTCAGTTGGTTGGAACACCATCCCATAAACCAGAAGGTTGCAGGTTTGATTCCCAGTCAGGGCTTGTTCCTTCCCTGTCTCTCTCCCTCTCCTCCTCTCTATAAAAGTCAATAAATATAGCATCCCTTGGGTCAGGATTAAAAAAATTATGGCATATTGGTTTTAAAAAGTGAGATAAAGTATTGGTTAAAATAATGCCTGGGACATAAATAGGTATTTTAAAATGCTGAATGAATAAATAAATAAACAAGCTGCACCATTCAAAGTTTATAATGACTGTCAGCTTTTGTATGAGCACGTTACAGAAAATCAGGGGTTCTTAACCGCATTTTAGAACATGGACCCCTTTAGCAGGCTGATAAAGCCTGTGGAGCCTGTCTTGAATTAAGGCATTTAAAGGCATCAAATAAAATAGGATTGCTAAAGAAACCAAATGTAGTGAAATGCAGTTAACAAAATGTTTTTAAAAACAAATTTATGATCAAATAAAGGCTTCTGTATTAATGCATTAAATTGTACAATCTAGTGGCAGGTCTAATAACAACTGTAATTTTGAAGTAGCTGTGATATTTTAACAACTGTACCATAATATGAAAATATTAATAATTACTATTAATACTACTATAGCTTCTTACCCATACCCATAACTAAAGAAAAAGCTAGATTTTGACTTAGAGATTACTGAAATGAAGTAATTTTTTCGCATCAGAATTCAGGGACTTGTCATTCCTACTCGCAGCCACGAGGTTGGAACCCCTGCGGTAAAGCATCGGCCTGCCTGCCGTTAACTGTCCTCAGCTCGCAGATCTTCCAAAACACTGGGCCTTGGTGGCTGTGCCACACCGTAACCCTGGCAATTTCAAAGGTGGGAGGAGTCACTGCTTTTAAAAGACAATGGGAGCCCTGGTTAGTCTGGCTCAGTGGATTGAGCACCAGCCTGCAAACCAGAAGGTTGCCAGTTTGGTTCCCAGTCAGGGCACATGCCTGGGTTGCAGGCAGATCCCTGGTTGGGGGCCTGCACGGGGCAACCAATTAATTAGTCGATAGTTCTCTAACACATCGATGTTTCTCTCCCTCTCTTTCTCCCTCCCTTCCCCTCTCTCTAAAAGGTAAAATATATAAAGTTGCTTAAAAAAAAAAAGACAATGGGAATAGGGTTACAGGGTGTAGTGGGGAGTGTCAAAAAGTACAAAGGGTTTGAGGTCGCATGACCATTCAAGGTTATGACAGCGTCCTCAAGCGAAACCCTTGCATACAGATTCAGGACGGGCTTTAAAGAGACCAGGGTGATAGCGGGATGGTTTACAAGACACCCTCATAGAAGTCAAAGTGGGGCCATGAGACTGGATGAGGGGACTTACAAAACTAAAAACAGGGCAGAGGAGGTCAGGGCTTTGAGATTTACCACGTTTAGGGGAAAAGGCAAAGGAATGAAGAAAGAAAAGTTTGAAAGCGATGAATGAGAAATAGTAAATGCTTTATTCATGTAGTCTGGGGCCACAGGAGATAAGAAACAAGAGTTTAGATCAGGGCTGTGGATTAGCTGTGACACCCAATTTAAATAGAGAACCTTATGCATTATCGTAAGAGGAATTTAACCATAGCAAGAAATTATCAAATCAAAGAGCAACCTCTAGAAGAACTGTATTTACCTTCAGTTTAAGTTTTCTGTTAAATATTGACTCAAAATCCATCAAGAGGGGAACAAAGCAGGTAAAGGAAGATAATATATTATTAAAAATTCTATTGAACCTCATTATCTTCTGCCATTTAAAAAACGGAGCACCTCCCTGGCTGGTGTAGCTCAGTGGATTGAGCGCAGGCTGGGAACCAGAGGGTCCCAGTTCGATTCCCAGTCAGGGCACATGCTTGGGTTGCAGGCCAGGTCCCCAGTGAGGGCCATGTGAGAGGCAACCACACATTGCTGTTTCTCTCCCTCTCTGTCTCCCTCCCTTCCCCTCTAAAAATAAAAATAAATAAAAATAAAATCTTAAAAATAAAAAAAATTAAAAATAAAAAAAAACGGGGCACCTGTATTATGCTGCCAAACACCTCTGTATGGAGCCTGAAGGACTGCAGATCATAAAAATTAAGGTTCATAAATCCCTGCTGAGTCTGAGTGGGCTTGCGAGCAGATGGTGTAAAGGCTACTAATGTTATGCCAATGTCTTGCGTGTAATTTTAAGTCTGAAAATAAGAAAACAAGCTCATTATTTATGGCATTGTTTATTTGATTTCTTTGACATGAATTAATCTTTGATTTGGTCTGGAGTTTGCCCCCTGGGTGGCTGCCATCAGCGGGGTGACTCTGAATCCCATACTTCCTACTTTTTTGTAGTTTAATTAACTACACCTAAATCGCACTTTCTACGTACAGAGGTCCTATTTCTACCAAACTCTACATACCTCTTCTACACAACTGCACTTGATAAAACACTCTTTGGTTTTACGTTAATCTCTCAGCTGCCCCAGGATTATCTAGGAGCAAGTCATATGCTTGCCAATTGTCTGAAGTTGTGAATTTTGACCCTGTGACTCTACACTGAGCCCCTACTCTGCCATAGAAGGGGCTAGATTCACATGTCCCACAAGAAAAAGCTTCAGTGGAAGACTGCTGGAGAGCTCCCAGGTGACACAGCTTCAAGAAAACAAAAACAAGGAGTCCCAACGTCTTCCCGCAACTTCAGAGAGGGGCTTGGCGATTATCTTATTTCATTCAGGCTGCCCTAATGGAACACCATAGACTGTTCGGCTTATACACCAACATTCATCACGGTTCTGGAGGCTAAGTAGTTAAGGTTATGGTGCCAGCTGATTTGATGTCTGGTGACTGTGTGTCTTCTGGTTCACAGATGGCCATCTTCTCACTGAGTCCTCACATGGGGTAACGAGAGAGGGAGATCTATGGGGTCTTTTCTATAACAGCACTCATCTTATTCTTTTCAAGGGACCTAATTGCCTCTCAAAGGTCCCACCTAATACCACCGCATTGGACATTAGGTTTCAACACATGAATTTGCAGGGGATACCAATATTCAGACTATAGTAGCAATTTTAGAAACAATTTAGGCCAGATCACAAAACTAAAATTGTAAAACTTGAGGTTCAGTCTTTTTTTAATCTCAAATATATGTCCAATTTGCTGAATTATTATCGCAACACTTTTTCTGCTTGTCCCTGTGACAAAATAATAATGTGTCACTCTATCAGGGTAAAAATAAGAAAGGTTATTTGTAGATAACTGACATAATATGCCTGACATTTCTCATCGGTTAGGGGTTTCAAAATGATTGCTAAAGGATTGGAAATATCAAAATGTTTTTGAATAGTATGTTTAAAACCTCTCTTCAGACAAGGGATTTGCCATTTTGCTGAAAATAGTTTCTCTGCTGTTTTCTTTCTTTTAAAGCTACACTGAGCAATGAGTCACCAGGTGATTTCCTGTATTTCTGAGTTCCATTTCAAAGACCAAAAAAAGATTCTTCCTCCTCTTTGTCTCTCACATGTACC